>PVIU01007512.1:0-91167 GCA_004026605.1 Ondatra zibethicus
GTTGTTTGGATTACTCCTGGAACATTAGCCTTGAAATATTCATGACAGTGGGGCTCACACATAATCCTAACATTTGAAAGCTGAGGTTGGAGGATGGCCCATGAGTTTGAGACCAGCCTGGGCTACAGAGTGATACCATATGTGTATGTGCGTGTGTGTGTGTGTGTGTGTGTGTGTGTGTGTGTGTGTGTGTGTGTGTATGTGTTGGTGCTCCAACGTGGTTGGCTATATCCACACAAAACCTGAGAAAGCTTGAAAAGGAACTCTAGACAAAAAACAAAAACAAAAAGTTTAGTTGCATTACCCCCTCATTGGGCTTTGCTTGTTGGCAGTATTCTGCAGATCCTTTAAGAGAGGTCTTCCTGATTCAGTGTTAGGAGGCTTCCTGGTTCACCAGCATGAACAGCTCTGACTCTTTTGGATGATTCGACTACAGAGCACTTGAATGGGGTTTGTGGGCCCCAATGCTTGTATGCTTGGGGTTAGGAGTAAAAGTAGCTGAGACCATGCCTGTGGCTCAGCACCCCCCAGCCTGGGCAGGCAGCTGGATCAGGTCTGCTAGGAGTGCTCAGACAGGAGAGCATGGCAGATTCCAGCTGCCATACACAGAGATATATAGGTTGCACAGTGCACTGCATGGCAGATTTAGCTTTTACTCAGATAAAAAGGGTTTATATGCTGCACGGTGCTACCCAGAGTTGAGGTGGTGAGGATGGCTCCCACCCAGTGGCACTACAGCCTGCAGTAAACTACCTCCACCATATTTAAAGGCTGAAAGAGGCAAAGCCAGCACCCAGGGCCGCTGAAACCAAGTTGCTTAGCATTTTAAAAAGTATTCTTGGCTAGAAAATGATTTCAGATACACAATAGAACAGATTCAGACATAAAAGACCTCTAAACGAGACACAGTGTGTTTAAGAAATGTACAAAGGCTTGGGAAAAATAATAAGCCACATAAAGATGGAATATACACAGAGAGTCTGGATTATGTATATTATTGTGTTTTCTTTGAATTTTGACTGTTAAAGAGACAAGAGACCTTTTATTGTACGGGCTGCTAAGCTAAACCAACATATATGCTTTAAAGGTATCCTGTCTTCAAATTTTGGGTCTAAGGATATGTTGCTTTGGAAAAGAGGTTCTTCTTTTGTTTCCACAGAGGATGAGAACCTGTGGATTCCAGGCTAACGTGGTTTGATGGACCAAGACCCCCTGAAAGGTCGCCTTGAATGCCCCTCAAAAAATTATTTCTCCCAATAAGCAGCAGAAAGCAGTTTGAGGAGAACCACTCCCATATTCCCAAATATTGTTTATAAATGTTTGTTTATATTTAAAGGGGGATATGCTATAGAGATTTGCATTGGTATGGATTTTGGTTCATTGATACAAATTTAAGGTCAATTTTGTTATACTGTGTATATATATTTCTGCTCTTGATTAAGGTATTGTGTTTATGGTGCTCATTTAAAAATGTAGTGTATAATTAAGAAATGTAGGTTAATAGATAATCACTTATAATAGTCAAGCTTGTAGTCATGTTAGTTAGGTTTTCTAGATATATAGAGATATATTTCATTTAGATAAGTATTCTTCAAATTTTTCAGAGACCTTCAGAATATGTCATTTAAGTGTTTTAAGAAGTTAGGACTTTTTATGACAATGAGACAAATCTGCTCCTGGTAGCACCAATTACTTCAAGAGGGTGATGGGCATTGAAGAGGCTCCTTATGGAGTTTGTTAGCCATTTAGGTAAGAAACTGCTCTTGCCTGGACTGCTTGATGGTATGTTGGGTGAACTGGATATGCAGGACCCACAGAGAAATGATTGCTGAACTTGCCTAAACGAGAGATGGTCCTTCGGGGTTCCTGCTTCATGGAGTCTGCTAGACATTCTGCAGGACACAGAAGAAAGTGACTGACAAACTGCCAATATAGGTGGAACTGTCTTTGAAATTTCCTGCTTCATGAAAAAGTCTGCTGGATACTATGGGCCTGTAGGATGAAGATGGATGCCCCAATGGTACAAAAGAACTTTGGGTGACTGTCCAGGCAGCAAGATGTCTCTGTCATTTCTAGAGTTTTAGAAGTTGCTTACAATGCACATCCTGCTTACTTATTTAATATCATATCCTTCTAGAGTCTTTGATGGAGTTGAAGAATTTATAGTTAGTTACAGTTTTCCTTAGTTTTGATAAAAAAGTATATATAAGTACTGTAACTGTAATTCTTACTTGATACCTGTTTTGTTATACGTAATTTTACTATGCTAAAGTTAAAACCTTCCTTTTTATTTAAACAGAAAAGGGGGGGTGATGTGGGATTCCCCTCTGTATGCTGTGAATACCATTGGTTAATAAAGAAACTGTCTCGGCCTGTTGATAGGGCAGAGTAGAACAAGGCGGGGAAAAACTAAACTGAATGCTGGGAGAAAGGATGCAGAGTCAGGAGAAGCCATGTAGCCCTGCCAGAGACAGATGCCAGATGTAACTTTACCCAGTAAGCCACAGCCACGTGGCGGTACACAGATTAATATAAATGGGTTAATAATATGTAAGAGCTAGCCAATAGGAAGTTAGAGCGAATAGGCCAAGCAGTGATTTAATTAATACAGTTTCTGTGTTGTTATTTCAGGAGTCTGGGCAGTTGGGAACCAACAAGCGGCCGCCATACTACATGTATGCATGTATATATGTATCTCTGTGTGTAATTTATGCTAGGTTTTGAAATGGTGTTCTGTGGAGAAATGGTTGAAATTGTTGGAAAGCACTGCTTACTTTATCTTCCTCTTCACATATTCTGATACTGGCGAAGTTCTGAAAAGTCCTGCACTTAAAAACCATTTAGTGTAGCACGGACTTTAACATTGCACAATACACAGTCCAGGGTTAGGCTTTGTGCCTTTTCCTGAGATTCTACTGGCCTGCCAGAACTGAAGCGGTGACCAGAATAAGCGCTCTCAATTGTTTACCTTCCACAAGACACTTTGGATCCTTCACCTCCCTGGCCACACACCATATACTGATGCTTTTTAAATTTCCAGATGCATCATTTCTCCTTAAGTTTCCTCTCAGAACCCTATCTTAAGTTTGCAAAAACAACCCACCCACCCAGGTATCGTTCCAACCATTCATCCCATCTGCAGTGTTCTCTCACGGCTTATATCAGGAAACACTGACGGCAATCAGCAATTCTTCACTCTAGCGCCCCTCCTCATTGGTTTGCCACGGCAAAGGTGGCAAAGGCAGTTCTCCCTTTCCCCATCGTCCTCCTCATCATTTTACTTTCCAGTTTTACTACTGTGTAAAGCATTGGCTTTCACTATGGCAACTTCATACAGACTTTGTTTGACATTTCTGCTGCTCCTCGTTCCCCTCTCCCATACTCTTCCCCTCGGTGGCCTTCCTTCCCCAGTAGTGCCCATTCTGCCTTCATGCTTCCTATGTGCGCTTCTCCGCCCCCATTTCCAGGACAAGATCACCATGGAACAGTTGGTGCTTTGAATACTCCAGCCATAGAAGCTCTTAACCTTTCTTTCTCCCATAAAGGGAACTTTATGGCTTTCTGAATATGGCTCCTGTCATATCTGAGGTCACAGGTCGGCAGTCTAGGGCCTATAATAGTATACAGGTAGCCAGGAGCCAAACACACTCTCACACCACACGAATGAACATGCACTCGCGCACACATCACACACACACACACACACACACACACACGCATGCACACAGAATCAAAGAGGCAGCCAGCCATGCAGAAAGCCAGGCCTGCCCCACTCCCCAGCATAATCAAAAAGAAGACATTTCCTATAATTAAAACCAGCCACCTGAGAATGAGGAGGTCTTTACATCTCAGGTCCCTGTGACATGAGTAATTAAGGTCTCCAAGACAATGCCATTTACAATGAGCACAATGACAGCATCACCTGTAAAAATAATCCAGCCAATCAAGGGAACAGCCTGTGTGTAGAGCAGGCTCCTAATTAAACCACTGCTCGGTGGGATAGCTTAAGACATGAGGAGCCTTCTGTTTGATTAAACGTGTAAGGGGATTCTGAGGGGAAATACAATTTCCTAAGCTGTAAAGTGACTGAACTAGTTCAAAATTCTTGAAAGTTAGTTATTCTAATGGGACTTTATATCACCACTATGGCTTTCTGGGAGGATTTAAAATGCCTAAAAGAGGATATTGAAACAAACAGACAGTACTGCATCTCATCCGGATCAAACTATACAGGTTCTTTTGTAGAAAATAAAGAGACTTTTCCCCAGTTATATTTCTAGGAGAAAGCTGTTAACTTTATAACTGCCCTGAAAGTAATATGGCCCCTTAAAAAAATTAGGAAACTTTATCAAAAAATAAAGAGCTGGCTGGGCAGTGGTGGCACATGCCTTTAATCTCAGCACTTGGGAGGCAGAGGCTGGTGTATCTCTGTGAGTTTGAGGCCAGCCTGGTCTACAGAGTGAGTTCCAGGACAGCCAGAGCTGTTACACAAAGAAAACCTGTTGAGAGAAAGAAAGAAAGAAAGAAAGAAAGAAAGAAAGAAAGAAAGAAAGAAAGAAAGAAAGAAAGAAAGAAGGAGCTGGAGAGAAGGCTCAATTAACAGTTAAGAGTGCATGAAGGTTTTTCAGTTCAAATCCTGGTACCCACATCAGGTGGCTCGCCTGTAACTACAGTTCAGGGAACCAATGCCTCTGACCTTCATGGGCCCTTACACACACATACAGACACACACACACACACAGACAAACACACACACACAACTAAATAAATAAATAAAATTAGAAAAGGAATAGACTGAAGTTATTAACTGGAGTTATTAGGAACATAACCTCAGCCCTGGCAACCCTAAGATAAGCCAGGCTGGGTCTCCCATCCTCAATAAGCCAATCAACAAACAAGCAATAGTGGAAAGGAGAAAAAAGGAGATTTCTTCAATGAGGCCACATTAGGAAGAGTATCACCCCCACCCCCCGCAAGTCCTTGTTAGGGTCCTAGTGATATTTAGGTTTAAACAGATGACATAAGGCATGCTAAGAAGTCCAGATAAAGGTGGGGTCCTCCCCCCCCATCATTGGCTCCGGACATTACTGCCAAGTGGTCTGACAAGTTGTAAGAACTGTGTGAAGTCTCCTTCTAGGAGACAAGGTCCCCTCCCTTCTGGCTACCACCAGGCTTCAGCTTTTCCCACCATGAGCTTCCTAGAGCAAGTCCATTCTCTCGGGGCCAGTTGTTTCAGTTATTCTGATCGCCAAAGGGTGATCGGTCACACAGGGAAGGCTGCACGTGATATATCCAACCTTAGCAAGCACCTGGACTCGAGCCTCCCTCTCCTTCTTTTGCCATCTTCCAGAAGGGAACTGAGAAAGCCAAAGTCAGCAGGTCTTCCTTGGCCAGGGCCCTCCTGGTCCTCAGCCAGCCCGTGCTGCATTGCAGAACTCTTGCTGAGCAAGATGCAGACACTGACTGATGCAGAAAGAGAGAGTCTTGCCTTTAAAATAAATGCCTACCCAGGAATTCTGATTCCCTGCATGCCTGTCAGCAAGGTCAAGGCAACACAGGCTAAGACAGGAAAGGAGTGGAAAGTGAAGGAGAGAAGAGAAGGGGGAGGAACAGAGCAACATTCCTGAGATTCTCGGGACCAGAGGAGCCTGGAGCTTCTGGGTAGCCTGGCCCTGCCCTAGTTGACTGCAGCATCATGACAGACCTGCTCCCACCAGGGAACTGGTGCATACATATTCTCTCTCCGACAGAAGATTTTGTGAACTAAGCTGGGCCAGCAAGAAGCTATGAAGCTTCCCTGGGCCCTCACAACCGAGGCTGCATCAGTAAAGGGAACCTGGGTGCGCGAGCATCTGTGATGGTCACCATGAGCACCTGCACATCTGGTTTACTATCTAGTAGCTGGTCCCGCAGAAATTCCTCCTCTATCAGTACCACCCCAAGTTTTAAATGATCCAAGCATCCCTATGACAGCAGCAAGGAATTCCTCTGGGCTGTCTTTGAGTTCCTTATCTATTTTCATGCTGTCTTATAAATGCTATGCCCCAAACATGGATCTCTCTCCAAACTTAATTGGCTTAACCAATTGCAGGCATTCTGGCCATTTTTGGTTAAAATGGAATGATTGACTGACTGAATGAATGAATGAATGAATGGCATATGGGTTCACTAGTAGTCAAGTTTAATAGTCACAAAAGTAAGCATTGTACCTTAGAATGACGACATGGCAGTATAACAGAAGTCACATAGTGAAATGGGGGAGCTAAGCAGAGGGAATTCCAATACACAATTGCCTCTCTCCACTAGTTTCCATAGGAATTTGTTGTTGAGGCTAAGTCTTACTATGAGATACTGGCATATGCCTGTGTTCCCTCAGGGGTGAAATTTAAGTCAGTATGCATGGGCGTGCATGTGCAAATGTGTGTCCATACATGTTCTAACCTGTACAAGAATCCTTATCAGGGAGGACAAATACAGTGTATGAGTAGCCCCTATTCAGAACCAGACGTCGGGGCAATTGAGCACCTGGCTATCGACTAGGGCTTGGAAACAGGAGTCAGTGGGACTGAAGCATCCATGTTGGCCTTGGCTTTCTTACTAAGGCCATTCCAACAAGTCACTTGATTTCAGTGCTTCTGTCAGAGACAGAAGACCAGTGCCTGAGACAGCGCAAACACTCAACACTGACTCATAGATCAAGGCTAGGGGACCAAGGCAGGACATCCAACACCTGTCCAGGAGCTCCTGGATCGTCATGGACCAGGCAGCATGGTGGGAGGCAAGAGGAATTTCAAGCAACTTTTCTACACAGCTATTTTGTAAGCCATTTGCAACACCACACCATTTTTTGAAGGACAGTGTGAAGGTTTGAAAAAAATCAGAAGAAGGTTGTTTTTGTAAAGAAATCTCACACTGAGCAGTGATGATGCACACCTTTAATTTTAGCACTCGGGAGGCAGAGGAAGGTGGATCTCTGTGAGTTCGAGGCCAGTCTGGTATACAGGGCTAGTTCCAGGACAGCCAGGGCTACACAGAGAAACCCTGCCTCAAAAAAACCAGCCAAACCAAACCAAAATCTCAAATTGCACTCTTTGGATTTTGGATTGTTCTGCACATTTTTTTTTTAAAGATGTTTCCCTCAATCCCAAGGGGATTTGGCATCTTCCATTTCTTTCTTGGTGTTCATACACAGTTGACACTTGAAGTAGAAAACCAAATGACTTTTATTTGTGGAGTAATCAGGATTCAGACTTCTGGGGCATGAAGACTTTTCAGACACCACACCCTGGACCTCTACGCTGCACTCAATACGTAAGAGCAGGACCCAGGGGCATCCCACTTCCCTTCATTCTGTGTTCTTACTCCTTAGCCAACCTCTTTCCAATGGTCCCCCCAAGATGGAAAATTAAGGAAAGAACTAATCAAATATCCTACTTCCTCTAAATAGAGTATTTTGACAACCCAAAGTGGATGGACTGTAAACTGCAGTTCGCTCTCACTCCTTTCTGGGGATGGGGTAAACGTTTGTCTCAAGTTTCCCCTTGGGGTACCATTGAGTTATTCACTCCAGCCTCCTCTGACCAAAGATGGAGGCTTCCTCGAGCTAGCTAGCTTCCACCAAGGGCACTTCTCAGCCACATCGTCAGCCAGTACTTCTCAGTTCATAACCTCACAAGGCAGCTGAATCCTGGGCAGGCTCATAATCCACTCACTGGCTTCCTACGTGTGTGGGTACATGCCAGTCCCCCAAGATAACTCAGGGCTGACTTTGAGAAAGGCAGGAAATGAGCAAGGAGAGGAATCAGTACGAGCACCGCTGAGGCAGTCGGGGCTGCCGAGCCCTGTGGGCTTCTGGGAAGGCTCGGTGCCAAGCAGACGCTGTCTAGACTTTAGCCGGCCTCTCCCAGTGGAGGGGCGAATGAGGGAGGAGGGGAGCCAGGCCAGAAAGCCTGTAGCTCTTTGTTCAGCTAATGCAAACATATGACACAACCTGACGGGCTCCAGGCGGGGGGCTCACTCTATCTAAGACATTTCCTTCAGGGGCTGGAATCCAGCTATAGTCTGAGGAAGGTTCTGGTAATCCATCATCAGAGGGGAGCTGGGGATGCTTTTCTTCATTCCTGGGAACTCTTAGTTCCCCCACCGAAACTGAAGTGAGCAACAGCCAAAAGAGGCACACTGGAGGGGTAAAGGGCCATATTTTAAAGTTCTTTCCAGTGTGTTGTTTTAGCTTGTCCTTATGAAGAATTCTCTTTGGATGGCGGCCTCAAGCGTCTGATGAAAACAGTTGATTAAAACTGGTACGGATGCAGAGATGGCCACCGCAGTCCAATAAGCTCATGACTCTGAGGTTGGCTTTAGGAGACTTTACTAACCAGTCGGTGGGGAAAGGGGACTTTAATGCTGGGTAGCAGAGGGGGCCTGTACATGGCTCAGTGAGTACAGTGCAGGATGGAACTGGCCCCATCGGCCCCTCACCCAGGTGTGTCTGCGCAACAATCATACTTAGCAACTAGATTGGAGGTCAGAGCATTTCAGTTGGCCTCATGTGGTATGGACCAGTTATGAATACACCTCAAGGACACAGAGACTGCCTTAAAATACCTTGAGTCACTCACTGGTCATTAGCTGCCAATGTTCCCGAACAAAGACTGCAGCTCAGCATGCGTCCAAGAAGCAGCTGGGGCTGAAGTTAAGTGCAGATCAAGACCACATTCAGGTGATTGGAGCGGGAGAGGCAGCAGCATCAACTCAGGTACCAAAGCCATCCAGCCACCGGCATACCCCGGAGGGGGAGTGACTGGGTCTGTACAGAGTCCATGCTACCAGCAAAGTCCTGGAGTTTCAGATTCTGACTTCCAGAAACAAGACACAGTCGCAGGGGCTTCCTGCCCCTAGCTGCTGTGGGGTAACTGAGTAGTTTCTTCATGGGTAAAATGAGGATTAGAATAGTTACTTATCAGTGTGTGAGAATTAAGTAGACGTTCCTTCACTTTCTGCCCTTTTCCAAGCTCAGTGTGGGGAGATTCTTCTCAGCCCAGTCTTACTGTTTCTCACACTGGACCATTCTGAGGCTGTGCGTGACCATCCCTGCCTACTTCTCCCACTAGACTGAAGGCTCCTGTGACCAGGGCCTGCTTCACCAGCACTAGCTTAGTACCCCACAGGGGGCACAAGTGTGAAACCTTTGACTCCCCTCTTTCCTGTAGACCTTGAAAAAACAAATTGTATTGTATTGTATTGTATAGTATTGTATTGTATTGTATAAAAGCAGCAAGGATGGGTTTGCCGGTTTAAACTGTGTGAAGATAAGAGGTCTGTAAGGATTTTGTCAGTTCCTAACACAGACCAGGCCTTTTGGGGTGATGCAGAAGGGAATCAGGAGGAACATGAGAAGGAAAAGGCTAGACAGAAAGGACGAGAGAGCATGGGAAGATGGTGGCGAGGAGCCCTGGCCTGGGATTGGGTAGCTGTGAGGGCATGAAGGGGAAGTCAGGCTGGGCTCTGGATGGAGCCACGCTTTCATAGCAGGACTCCGGGTTCCCTCAAAGAACTAGTGCAGTATTCCTCACTGTCAGGGAACACTTCCCATGCCACGAACTATTTTATTACTCTACACTGTCACTTAACAGCAAAAGTGCTCTGCAATAGAGTCTATTTAAAGAACAGGCTTGAAGGCCAGACATGGTGGCACAGCTGTCATCTCAGCATCTGGGAGGCAGAGGCAGGAGCATTACAAAGGTGAGGCCAGTGTGAGGTGCACAGCTAGATTCTGCCATATGGCCTGGGGGCCAAACTCAGTGGCAGAGTTTTTGGCTAGGTTGGGCTAGACCTAGTAGTCAATGCTTTAGTATAACTAAAAACAGGTAAACAAAACAGGCAAAACAGACTTGGAGATACCTGGTTTGAGAACACGAGACAATGAAGGAAGGAACTCAGGGACCCTCTGAATGACAAGGGGATGGGAAAACACCAGGCAAGAAGAGATAGCATCTCAGATAAAGCTCTCCACAAAACGCAGCCTCAGCTGGACATGCTGATATAGAAAACAAGCTTGGGAGGCAGAAACAATACCGACTGCCTGGGGCAGCCTCTGGAATTATGAATAGGAAGGGACCACACATCTCACTGCTGCATTTCAGAACTGTCTAAACCAGAGGCAAGAGGTCAGGAAGGGCTGGCGACTCATTCCAGGGATCTCTAATAGCTGGACCCATTCGGTGGAGGCAGCGCCTCCAGGAAAAGACCTGTGTAGTCCTATGAGTCTCACTGCTGCTAATGGAAAGACACGTGTGAAGTGACTGATATCACACCCCAGCAAGGGCCAGAGGCTTCTGCAGATTAATAAGTCATATTTATTAAGTATCACTGAAGGATGCAGAAAAGACTGGGGAAAGGCAATGTTTTCCTTAGCCACAGGATTTTAATTTCAAAAATAACAAAGCAGAAAAGAGTCACTTTCCCTAGCATGGATTCAAATATCCTACTACACGCAGACAGACAGACAGACAGACAGACACACACACACACACACACACTATGCACACATGCATGTGCCTGCAACACAACATAGCTTTTGCCATATATTATGTGATTCATTTGGCAATGGCCTGAGTGTTCACAAATAGTGCCTTGATTATTCAGGACACAGGACATATCAGGCAGCATAAATTCCAGCTTATTCCTGAAAATAGCGAAATAGTGATTACTTCCAAATGAGGACATAAAATGTCCGTGAAGAGATTACATCGAAATCTTTCAACCCCGGCAGAAAATGCAAATTTATAATAAGGCTATATTTTTGCATTATAACCACCCAGAGAACATTCTATTAACAAGTTATTGCCAGACTCTGCTAATGCAGAAGCTGCTATCTGTGACAGTAGCCTCTCTTCCAGTCTGAAGCAGAGCAAGCGTGCATTTCACCAGGGCAGCCAAGAAAACTCTCATTGCCAATCTTCGCTGTTGGCCAACATGGCTTGGCTTACTTTAAGGTGTTTACTGTAACTCAAACAACATAGATGCTTGGGCCAGAAACTGGTAAGCGGCTTCTCTTGACATTTCCCACCTCAGGGCCACCACCTCTTGTTCTCTCCCAGTCACACCATTCTGAACTCACCCTTCTTATTATCCTAGTTTCGGTTCAAATCTGTCAGTGCTTGCTAGACTGGATTGAGCATTCCAGCAGGAATGACAAACAGCTTTCATCTCAAACAGAGACTCTGACTGATTGCTAATGGCTATATGGAATACTGTTGAATAAGATTTTCAACCTCCTCTGAATTCAGCAGGAAAGAATTCTATGATTGATTAGTAATGCCTGTCATGGATAGGGGCAAGTAAGGACTGCATGAAGGCTTGTTCATGCCATTTCGGCAAGCCATTTATTCCAGTGTTGGGGGTACTTATTTTCACTGCCTATAGTGTTCAATAAAATCATCACATATTACTGAGTTGATCAATTCCCTGGGAGCTATAGAGCAGCATCCAACATATTCTCTAAAAGCAAGCCCCGTTAGTCCTCCTCTTTCAGTATTTCATCTAGGGCCTTGACGTCATGAGGATTCCTATGACCATTTCCTTTTCCAAGAAGAATTTACCTCCTAAATCTGTGCTGGAGAGATTGCTCAGCAGAACAGCACTGGCCATGCAAACGTGAGCAACGGAATTCAGATGCCCAGAACCCACACTGGATAGACATGGCGGCCCACCTACAAGTCCGGCACTTTGAATACAGATACAGAATCCCTGGACAAGTCCTATCTAGTCCTAGCTCTAGGCTCTGGGTTTAACGGAAAGACCCTGGCTCAGTTCATAAGGTGGAGCGCAATGGAAGAAGACATCCGGCATCGACCTTGGGTCTCCATACACATACAGACACATACATATGCATGACACCCCATTAAGTGTCCACACACATGTCAATACCGACCCATACACACATATCACATGCACATAACATAAAATTACCTTCAACCCCACCCCTTACAGGTAAGGCTCTGAGCACAGCTCAGAGGGGCACCCATGCCTGTGCCCTCCCTTCTCCCTACCAGTTGTCACGGCAGTTGTAAGTTTACAGCTGTTCTAAATACCACGACTGACATCTTATGAAGACTCGCCTTGAATAGAATAATCAACTACACATTCATGCAAATACTTACATAACATCTAAGTTGCAAGACTCCTGAGAGAATTAATTAACCTTTGCACTGATTCGTAAAAACTCATTATTGCTAAAACGTGGACTAAAAATTTGCCAAATGTTGCTAGACACCAAGAGACTGATTAAAAGAAAACCACTGTTGGAAAGGAACGATGAAGTGTGCGCTAGGCCAAAGCCTTACACACACTGTTTCTACTGTGTGGCTTTTCTACCCTGAGCTTACAGCCTTTCTCCACCAATGCCCTCTGTCTTCACTGGGGCGTGGCTACCCAGAAAGGTCTGGGATAGAAGTTTATCAAGTTACACATTATAGATGTGCATATTTTACTAATGTAGAGGAATTTTCAGGGGCAGGGGAGATGGCTCAGCGGTTAAGAACACTTGTTCTTGAAGAGGACCCAGGTTTCATTCCCAGCACCTACGTGGCAGATCACATCTCTAACTCCAGTACCAGGGGATCTGATGCCCTTTTCTGATCTCCAAGGGCACCAGGTACACAGGGGGTGCATAGACATACAGGCAGGCAGAGCACTCATACACATAAAATAAATATATCATTTTAAAATGGGAATTGTCAAAAAATTATGGAAGGTCCTCCCAGATCGCTTCCTCCTCCACCCCAGATCCTCTCTCTTTCTCTCTTTTTGAGGCAGGTTCTTACCATGCAGGTCTGGCTGGCCTAGAACTCTCTATGTTGACCAGGCTGTCCTCAAATTCACTTGCTAATCATGTTATTCTAACCTACATTTTATCTGTTAGCATTGAAAGCTCCTGGAACACCAGTGGACCTTAAGGAATCGGAGGGCAGAGACCAAGCCTTGTACATCATCCTGGATTCTGCTCTGTGCACGTGTGCAGGGCAGCTTGTCCTGAACCAGACAGTGCTTTGTCTGACAGAAACAGTGAAGGGATGCCCAGTGCCACTCATGGCTCACTCTGGGAGAAACTACCCTTGCCAAAGCTACGGGGTTTGGAATTGGGCAATCTGGGAAGACATCTGCATTTAACTTCCAAGGTCGCTCACCACCTCACTTACAAAATGAACATTTTTTTTTCTTAGAGCACGATATCTGATATCATGGAGCCAATAAAATAAATGTCTGTTCAAAATATTTCCCTGGATGTCCAGCTGTTTGGAGAGAAAAAAAGAAAAAGAAAAAAAAGAAACCATCACGTTTCCAATCCACCAATGTGGCCCTGGATATTTATAGGTCACCTTTTACTTTTTCTTCTTGCCAAGACCTGTGCTGCTGTCTAGCTGACCACTTCTTTGGGATATACCTTTGGGGTCCTTATATCCACCTGAACCATAGTCTGAAGCCTCTTCCTAGGACAGTTCTTTCAGCTGGTTTGCACGAGCTTCCTGCCTCCCTACTCACTTTGACAGGAACTGTAACGGGTCCACCTTCTAGAGACACTGGCAGCAGAGGCGCCTCCATCTGCCAGGTGCTTGCCCATCTGTTTTGGCTATTCAGCGGTGCCCCTATTCTGTTTTAACTGCTCAGTTCCCAACAGTGCCTTCAGAATCACAGCAAGTAGTTTATTTGCGACAGGATAAACAGGAGATTATTTTGGTGGCAAGCTGCCGGTGCTCAGGAGCTGCAGCTGGAGGGTGTGGGTTACACTGAAGGCTCAAGGACAGTTCTACAGAAGGCAGAGGTGTTCCCATCCTGGCAGAGACAGCCCTAAGGGTTAACTACATGCAGGTGGGGAGGTGTAAATGACATTAAGCAGTGTGGCTTCCAAGGGACAAAGCCCTGACAGTCCGCTAGCTTGGCACATCTACAGCTAAGCAGAGTGCATCTGTCTGTAGAGCTGTTACTGTTTCTCCTCACCACTGTCTCGAGAGACACATTCCCAGCTCACAGCTCAAGTACGGATCCCCTACTGGAATGAGTGATCTCCTCTATAAACCTGTCCTTTGTATATATATAATTTACAATAATGAGTTTTTAGACCTTGAATGCTGGGAATCACAGCAAAAATATGCCAGAGCATGCATAGAGGGGAACGCACGAAGGAGCATTTGGACACTTATTAAGACTGTCCTCCCGGATCAAGGAGATACAAATAGGAAAAGAAGTCAAACTCTCACTATTTGCTGATGATATGATACTTTACATGAATGACCCCAAAAATTCTACCAAGGAACTTCTACAACTCATAAACACTTTCAGTAATGTAGCAGGATACAAGATTAACTCAAAAAAATCAGTAGCCCTCCTTTATACAGAAGGTAAGTGGGCTGAGAAAGAAATTAGAGAAACATCACCCTTCACAATAGCCACAAATAGCATAAAATATCTCGGAGTAACTCTAACCAAACAAGTGAAAGACTTGTATGACAAGAACTTTAAATCTTTGAAGAAAGAAACTGAAGAAGACACCAGAAAGTGGAAAGAGTGGAAAGATCTCCCATGCTCTTGGGTAGGTAAAATTAACATGGTAAAAATGGCAATCTTATCAAAAGCAATCTACAGATTCAAAGCAATGCCCATCAAAATCCCAGCAAAATTCTTCACAGACCTCAAAAAAACAATATTCAACTTCATATGTAAAAGCAAAAATCCCAGGAAAGCCAAAACAATCCTGTACAATAAAAGAACTTCTGGAGGCATCACAATCCCTGACTTCAAACTCTACTACAGAGCTACAGTACTGAAAAAAGCCTGGTACTGGCATAAAAACAGACAGGAGGACCAATGGAACTGAATTGAAGACCCAGATATTAATCCACACATCTAAGAACACCTGATTTTTGACAAAGAAGCAAAAAATATCAAATGGAAAAAAGAAAGCATATTTAACAAATGGTGTTGGCATAGTGGATGTCAACATGTAAAAGAATGAAAATAGACCAATATCTATCACCATGCATAAAACTCAAGTCCAAATGGATCAAAGACCTTAACATAAAGCCAAGGCACACTGAACCTCATAGAAGAGAAAGTGGGACGTACACTTGAATGCATTGGCACAGGAGACCACTTCCAAAATATAACCCCAGTAGCACAGACACTGAGAGAAACAATTAATAAATGGGACCTCCTGAAACTGAAAAGCTTCTGTAAAGCAAAGGACACGGTCAACAAGACAAAATGGCAGCCTACAGGATGGGAAAAGATCTTCACCGACCCCACATTGGACAGAGGACTGATCTCCAAAATATACAGGAACTCAAGAAACTGGTCATCAAAAGAACAAATAATCCAATAAAAAATGCAGTACAGAGAACTCTCAACAGAGGAATCTAAAATGGCTGAAAGACACTTAAGGAAATGCTCAACATCCTTAGCCATCAGAGAAATGCAAATCAAAACAACTCTGAGATTCCATCTTACTATCTGTAAGAATGGCCAAGATCAAAAACTCTTATGCTGGAGAGGTTGTGGGGTAAAGGGAACACTCCTCCATTGCTGGTGGGAGTCAAACTGGTACAGCCCCTTTGGATATCAGTGTGGCAATTTCTCAGAAAATTAGAAAACAACCTTCCTCAAGACCCAGCAATACCATTTTTGGGTATATACTCAAAGGTGTTCAATTGTACCACAAAGCCATATACTCAATTATGTTCATAGCAGCATTGTTTGTCATATCCAGAACCTAGAAACAACCTAAATACTCCTTGACCAAAGAATGGATAGGAAAATGTGGTACATTTACACAATGGAGTACTATACAGCAGAAAAAAATAATGACATCTTGAAATTTGCAGGCAAATGGATGGAGCTGGAAATCATATTGAGTGAGGTAGCCCAGACACAGAAAGACAATTATCACATGTACTCACTCATTAGTGGTTTTTAAACACGAAGCAAAGAAAACCAGCCTACAAACCACAATCCCAGAGAACCTAGACAACAAGGAGGACCCTAAGAGATCCATACATGGATCTAATCTACAAGGAAAGTATAAAAAGATAAGATCTCCTGAGTAAATTGGGAGCATGGGGACCATGGGAGAGTGTTAAAGGGAAGGGGAAAGAAAGAGATGGGAGCAGAGAAACATGTAGAGATCAATAAAATCAATTAAAAAAGAAAAAGACTGTCTCCCAAAGCAGGCAGTTGGGCTATGTGTCCCCTCTAGCCTGTCATACCAAAAGAACTAAATTACACTCCTCAAGACTCCATGGGCACACAAACTGATGCCTGGAATTCTCTAAATCACCCCTATATTGCATTACCAAAGCTTCCCAAAGAACTGTGGTCATTCCCAGTGGGAGGAGCGTGGAAAGAAAAAGCAGGCGGGTATGATGGTTAGTGCAAGTCCCCTCTCTGCTGCTGTCCCCTCCCCCCCAGTCCTGTCCAATATGTGAAGATCTAGAGACATGCAGAGTTCTGAAGAACACTTGTGTGTGCTCACATGGATGGGGCAGAATTCTGGTAGAGGCTGGCTGAAAAAAAAAAACACCCTGGTGGTAGAGACAATGTGAAGGGAGGAGGGGGCAAACAGCCCCAACATTGTTACTCGGAGGTCCCAGGTGTGACACTACTGGAAAATATTGGAAACAATGTAATACTTCCCCTTAGTGAGATTTGGTAATATTTTTTCCAATGTAACCAAGTAGAATTTACACAGTAGCATTAAGAACGTATCGGCCACCCTTCCCTGAGAAGGAACAGCTCTGCTTCTGAAAGTTGACTCCAAAGGCTTTGGGGTTTTCAAAAGCCAACAGAAGTTGTAGAAGCATCACAGTTTTTAAGAAGTGAATTAAATCCTTGGGTTTGATTAAGACAGCAAAAAGCACGGAGAAAGTTTACTTTATTTTCTATGTTTCATTTTTTTGGGAGTTCAACAATATTTACACAATGGCCGCAGATCTAAATTTTACTAAAATGGACTCATGCCAAAAGACTAGAAATACCATATTTGAGTGTTTGCCGAATGTTCTTATGGTTAACAAGGAAAAAAAAATTGTACTGCAAGCATCATTAACTGCAAACACAATGTTTAAAATGTATGCCAAGTCACGTCTCCCATAGAGGGTTAATTTACTTTTCCACCATGATTAGAAATGCCGTACTTAACACGTGCATTAAAACTTGCCAAGAGTTACCTGAAAGGTCAGGCAATAAAGGCTGGGTTGATTGAAAAGATAATAATCCCTAATAAAGTGAAGTCATGAAATATAGCATGGCTGTGGCTCACGTCTGCGATTCCTCTTCATTGCACGTGTGTCCCGACTTCACTGCCTCTTTTCTGCATCAACTCCTCGGTTTTCATGCCTCAGCACCCCAACTCTCCCACCCTGCTGAGCCAAGGTTTTGCCTGGAACTGAATACTGGCTGTTCTGCTTTAGAACTCCAGCAGGAAATTGCAGTTGAGGGCCTGGCTACCTTGGGTGAGCGGTTCCCTGCAGTGCAGTGGGTTGAGGAGGCCAGAGTGAAGGGCAGGTTACCTAGGACAGACCCCAGACCTTGGGGCACACAGCCTTGTGCAGAGGAGTCACAGTCCTGGCAGTCCTCACATCTGCAAAGAATTCCTGCCGGTTCACAAAGGGTTGGCAATTCTTAAGCTGGCTGTGAAACTAACCAGGGATTCACTTCATCTACCACACAGCAGCAGCTACCTTTTCTATATTATCATCATCATCGTCGTCGTCATCATCAGAGACAGGGTCTCACTATGTAGCTCTGGCTGTACTGAAACTTACTATGTAGACCAGGCTGGCCTCACACATATCAGCCTGCCTCTGCCTCCCAAGTGCTAGGATTAGAGGCGAGCACCCAGAGGGCCATTAACAGAGATGGAGGAGTATTCTTTAGCCAGGACTAAAACAAATCGGGGCTATTTCCTCCACTCAGACTCTGAAGAAAAATGAATGAGGAGCAGGCTGGGGCTCAAGAAGGGTTTGCCGGGTAGTATGGGCACATACTGATCCACTTTCAGAGCTAATCCGTTATATGAACATGGACGGTTTAACTAGTTTCCTTAACTTTGTTCCCTGCTCTGCCAGATCGAACTAGCAAAGCCCACCTCACAGGGTTTGAAAGGCTTTAAAAGAAATGATACAAGTGATACAAGCACCCAATGTCTGATGTCAAAATACCTGGCGAAATTCTAAGCCTTCATGCTTACAAGTGGGGTCAGGCAGTGATTAAGAGTCTGGGTCTGGAGCTAGAGAGCTTTGGTCCTCATCTTGCCCCCACTACTGCAACTGAAGGCATTTGATGAGTTATATGAACTTCTCTGACTCGGTTTCTCTATGATTGAAGAAGAATTTTCTTATAAGTAGTAGCTATCCAATAAATACCTACTGCTTTTATTTCAATGGAAGTAAAAATAGCTTGTTTCTACCTCAATCAATAATGCAGTGCATTAAAGAAAACATCAGTACAGAATGTGCTTTTTTTTTTTTTGAAGAAAGAAGACTGCATGCATTTATGAATTCTGGGGCAGAACCAAGCTGTGATGTAAAGGGTGGGGCTAAACTGTAATATGAAAGAAAAACTCAAAGAGGGGCTATAAACCACCCACCAGGGAGCTATTTCTTTTGTAATGCACATTCCACTTCTTCTTTCTCATGCTTTTTAATTCCTTCCACATTTCCTACCATAATTATCAAATGTTTAGTTTCTGACCTCACTCTTCTGGAGACTGGAGCCCAGGGAATTTAGAATTGTTTATTTTCTGCCCATAAACCTTTGAGTTAATGGAGGGGCTTGTGAGTGTAGGGTTTGTTTGTAGTGTCTCAGGAAGGTCACTGGAGTTGAAAAGAAAACATTACAAGAGAGAAAGAGAGAAAGAAAGAAAGAAAGAGAAAAAGAGAAGGAGAAAGAGAGAGAGAGAGAGAGCGAGAGAGAGAGAGAGAGAGAGAGAGAGAGAGAGAGAGAGAGAGAGAGAGCGCTGCTGCATGTTTTAACTAGGAACCAGAGGTCCCGCAAAGGGCAGAACCCAGATTCTCACACTTGCTCAACAGAGTTTAAGGGAAAATTTGGACTGTAAAGGGCTCTTATGGAGCCCAGATAATAACAAAAAATCCAGGACATTTTACAAAGAGAAGACATTTTGGGGAATCACAATTCACTCTATAAAAGAGAAAGGAAATTTTCATTCTGCTATTTTAAAAATCTTTTAAATCCTCCCCCACCAGGAAAAACTTGAAAAGGAAAAGTGCGTAACTATTCGCAGTTTCCTCTGAAGTGAACAGAAGAACTCAAGGCGCCTTTTTGAACTCTGCTGCTGCTCTGGCCGCCGCCTCTGCTACTATCCGCCCAGTCTGTCCCCTCTTTCCACTCCCCAGCCTCCCTCCATATTAGGCGTGGTGAGGCTCCAGTTTAATGGCCCAAACTACTTCAGAATTGAGATTTTAGTTTGTTAAGAAGAATTTCTGCTGGGAGCATTCCAGAGTTCCACTCTATCGAAAGGGTGGGGACCCCCAATCCCCTCCCCCCAGAGCATCCCTGGGGCGCACGTCCGACCGCCAGGCGCGCAAACCCCAGAGACCGGTCACCTACCTCGCCGTGGACCAGGGCGACGGCCACCAGTGTTAGCGCCAGCCAGCGTTTCCACATCTGCGGAAGAGAGAATAGGGTGAGACTGAATGTTCTGGGCCCCGCGCGGACCCTGGAAACTTCCTCGGGTCCCGCAGACTCGTCCCCTCCTCCCAGCACCCCAGCCGCCCGCAGCCACCCAACCTCCTCTCCACACTCACTGTGCTCGGATCCGGGGCTCCGGAAGGCGCGGAGCAGGAAAGAGAGCTAGAGTCGAAGGTGGGTTCGTCGCTGATCGTCAGGCTCCAAGGAAGTCCGACCTGGGCTCGCCGCGCCTTAAGACCCCTCCTTCCCCGCCCGCCGGCCCCCCAGCTCCTCCCCATTCTCCTCCCCTTCTGCAGCGCAACCCCCGCGGCTCCCGCTGCGCTCCCTCCTCCCAGCTCCCGCCCGGAGCCCAGGAGCTTCCAAGCACCGTTGGCAGCCCTGTCCTCTCCAGGACCCTCACCAAGAATCCTCAGGCACCTCAAGAGAAGACACGGGGTGTCTGTGTCTTGGGAGACCCTGCAACAAAGGCGGGGGTAACCGCAGAAACCCCAACCCCAGGAGGGGCGCTGGCCTGCGGCAGTCCGGGTGACAGCAGGAACTAGTTGTGGGCTGCAGAACCAACCAGGTGGGCTGCACGGTGGGCGTCCATTCCGGGCCTGGGACTCGAACCTGAGCATCCTAGAGCCACCCCTCATTTCTGAAGGAGATTGAGAGAGAGAGAGCAGTGGATGCAAGGGTGCAAGTAGAAGAAAGTGGGCACTGGAGCCCAAGAAGTGCTGCTGAGCAGAAGGCTACTTTGCATTCAATTGTGAGTGTACTGGAGAGAGGGCATAATTGCCCTGCTCTGCTAAGAGCCTGAGTGCAACGTTGTTTTATTATTCCCTCTAGGCCAGGAACGTAAACGTGGTCCCCTCTCCCCCATCCACTCCTCACTAATGTCCCTGTTATAAGGCACCCTTGCCATTTCTGGTCGTTTTCATGTTTATACTTCCCATGGCTATCTTGAAAGGTGTGCCACCTCTTTAAGGGTGCTGACCCCCTATGTTAAGACTTCCCTGTCTTTGGTGACCAGGAATATATCTATGTGTGACACTTCAGACCCAACATCCGGATGCTGCGCCCCACTCTCCACCAGCTCAGGGGTTCCACTCATTACTCCTTTCAGAGCTTGCCTCCCAACCCCTTGTGCTTTTCCATAGCAGGGCTGTCATCATAACCTAATCGGTTTCCTGCAGAGCTCTCCTAGGCAGCCCTCGGTCCTGTGCACACCTCTACTTCCCAATTGCAGCCTATCCTTCCTCGCTTAGAAATTCAAGAAGCCGCCTCTGGTAGCGGTTTGACTCCAGGCATACTCATTCTTGTCTGCACTGGAAAAACAAAAATCGCTATTTTCTTTCACTCTGGGGTTCAGACACTAAGGTTCACGTCGTCATTCACATTCTTCTCCCACATCAAACCCAGACTCTCTGCCTTCCTGGTAAGCACTCCATTACTCCGTGTCCCTACCTTATCTGGCTTGCCTTCACCCTCTTCACCGATCACCCTCTGCTCACATTACACCAAGTTTCACGGTGCCCTCTGAACGTGTCAGAATGTGTCTTCTACCAAGGCCTGCTGAATGCTGAAGGGGTAGGAGGCTTCAAAATTATGCCTAAATTCCACATGGAGATAGCTGCAAGTGAATGGATCTACATGGATAGAAACGAAAATGTAAACGCCATTACTGGTCAAACTGGAATGTCGGTCATGGTTTGAGAGCTGACAGGGCCATGGGTCTGCTAGTGCAGAACCCCAGAACTGAACAAATTTCACAGGTACAGGTAGAGTTGGAAAACCTGCCTGTGTAAAATCAACTGAATGGGAAAGGAAAAAAAAATCAAAACAAAAACTGCTTGCTATTCTCTATACTTAAGAGGGATGACTTAGTTCACCTTGACTGTTGACACAGCCTGAAGTTATCTAAGAGAGAACTGCCTGGATTAGATGGGCTTGTGTCTGTGGAGGCACTTTCTTGATTGATAATTGATGCTGGAGGACTTAGCTCACCTGGGCTAAGTCCGCATTCTTTGGGCATGTGGTCCCGAGTTGTAGAAGAGAGCTAGGGATGTATGAGCCTTACAAACAAGCTAGCAAGCAGCATTCCTCTATGGTTTCTGCTTCAGGTTCCTGTCTGGGGTTCCTTCTGCCATGAGTTCCTTCAGTGATGGACTGTGACCTCTATGGTGAAATAATTTCTTTGCTAAGTTGCTTTTGGTCCGGGTGTTTTATCCCAGCAACAGAAAGGAAAATAGAACAAGGGGAGAGTGACACATTCTTTGAAGCACACCACTCAGTGCATGCCTCCCAACTTGCTGGAACAAGATGAATAGGAAGTAGACGGCCCCATCATCTACGCTGCCTGCCATTGTGCTAGGGATGGAGAAGAGAGCTCTGATGTGCCAAGTCTTGCTTCTGTCCTCTAATAGTTCACAATGTTCTGTGCCCTTCCTCTACTGAAATCTGCTTTCTTGTTTTCAGAACCCAAAGTGAGTGTCACTGCATCCGCTACAGCTTTCTCGACAACAGCTTGGGGTAGAAGAAAATATTGAAGTTTGAAGTCAAGCCAACCTGGCTATCTGTCCTGGTATAGCACTTACCAGCTGCTAACCTTTGCTCTCTCCAACCTAGGTTCTGGCATCTGATGAATGACAGTGACAATGCCCTTCAGGGGTTTGTGAAATTTAAAGTGGTAGGTTATAAAAAGATAGATAGTAGGCTTCTATAAATGGTAGCCATTATTGCTTCATTGATCTGCCTTGTATCTAAATTGTACACGGGACTGTGTGCCAGGTACAGGATAACATCCGACATGCCATATTTTTAGTTAGCTGTTATAATAAACTTGAAGGCTTTTTAAAAGTGGCTTCTACCTTCCAATAAGAAAACTGAAGATTAGAAAAATTTAGATATTTCCCCAAGGTTAGATAGTTTTTGCAATTTGGCATTTTATTATACACTATTACTCTCTGTTTAATACTTAGGCCATAATTGTTCTTGATTTAGCGTATAAATAAATCAACAGAGTCAAAAAGAAATAAAAATAACAGCAAAACAAACTTGTAAGAGGTAGTTAATAGCTATGTTGGTGAGGGATATGCTTCATTGTGAGTGATATTTAAGTGGTTTCTCTATAGAAGCCAATTTAAATAAATAGCTGTGCAGTGAACTGGAGCTTAGTGACCTGTGTAGATGAGAAGTCCCAGGATAATGGCTGGATTTAGGCAAGTCTTCACTTAGGAGTTTGAACACGTCCCCAGGGACCAATGTCTTGCATCCTTTGTTTCTTCCTTCAACAGCCATCTCTTTCCTGGGTTTTACAGGGTGGTTCCTGAGAGCTGCAATCTGCAGGGTGTTAAACTGACTTATAGTGGTCTCATGGAGTGAACAGAGTTAGCCTTTTTTCTGGAGATGTCATAGAAGTCTTAAGACACACTTTAACAGTTCAAGAAGAGTTCTTTTGCTCCATTTTTTCTCCCTTCCTCCCTCCCTCTCTCCCATTCTTTCTTTCTCTCTTTCTTTCAAGACAGAGTCTCACTTGCAGAATATTAATTGAACATGTGTTATGTTTGTTTTTGCTGTGGAACATTTGTTTAATGATGCAAAGATGTGTTGCATTCTTTTATGTTACACTTGTTTAACTTTGTGAAGTTGTGTTACTTTGTCTGCCCTAAAACACTGGATTGGTCTAATAAAAAGGTGAACGGTAAATAACGAGGCAGGAGAAAGGATAGGTGGGGCTGGCAGGCAGAGAGAATAAATAGGAGAAATTTGGGAAGAAAGATCAGGGAGCAAGAGGAGGAGAAAAAGAGGAGGTCAGCCACACAGCTACACAGCAATCTAGGGAAGTAAGACGTAAAGAAAGGTGTACAGAACTAGAGAAAGATGAAAACCCAGAGGCAAAAAAATAGAGAGATAGACCAACTTTAGAAAAGTTGGTCAAGAAACAAGCCAAGCTAAGGCTGGGCACTCATAAGAAAGAATAAGCCTCTATGTGATTTATTTGGGAGCTGAGTGGCAGGCCCCTCAAAGAGAAAAAAACAAAAAACAAAACAAAACAACAACAACAAAAAATGAACAAACAAAAACCTAGTTACACTTGCTCTTTGGCCTTAAACTAGCAATCCTCCTGTTTCACCCTCCCAGTGCTGGGATTGCATGTATGAACCACACAGCTCCAAACTGGCTTTCTTGATGTCCCCTTCACTGGCCTCTGGGACTGGGGGAATTGGCTGACTCAGACAGGTGAGGACCTACCCTCAGATCCATCTGAAAGCCAAGGCTGATGCTGGTTAAAGATGCAGGGATGGATGCTCAGGGTGAGTCTACAGCTCACACTCTGAATTCTGCTCAATGGAGTGGGTTGTGGAGTCTCGAGAAAACATGGGAAATAAAATTCTAACTTCTCATTTTACTTTTACCCATATAAAAACAGAACGTGGCTTTGGAAATACATAGATTAAATCTGACCCCATATCCAGTCAGTGTGCCTAACAATCAATTAAATCCTATTTGCCAAACTCCAGGAGGAGAGCTGGGGCTAATAAGAACTAGTTCTCTGTAATAGACTGTGATGTACTGAGTGACAAGTGGTATTGTTTGGTTTAAACTAGATTAAATACCATTTCAGCTAACAACAACAACAACAACAAAAACCGAAAGACAACCAACCAACCAACAACAACAACAAAAAAAAACCAGGACCTCTAAGTTGAAGGTAAAGCTTTTCCTAGAAAAGCTTAGGAAAGAGTAGAGTTGACAGAGTTCCTATTTTTGTAAGTGCTCAGTTCTACCCTACTAGCCTGGTGAAAATAACAGCAATTAGATCTATTAAGTTAACTGAAACTTCAAAAGTAAATGATAAGTCTCTTTAAAATGCAGAGATTAGAGTTTATTTAACCCAGTGGCAATGCACATTCATTGTTATTAGTGAAGCCCTGACTTTAAGTGTCTTGGGGTACCAGCTAAATGTTGAGAAACCTCAGGGGCTTTTAGAACCTGGGTATCTGGACCAAAGACAACCAACCTCCTTTCTCTTTAATGATATTTAAAGACATGTGATAGTCAAAACAATACTTTGGAAAATTCCCCTCCATTAAGTGTCTTACAAAATACATACCTTTGGGGGAAGGTATTACTCAACAATAGTAGAGGTAAGGGCTCAGAAGGCAACTCAGTCTGCTAGCTTGCTATGCAAACTGGTGGGCCTGAGTTTGAATCCCAGAGCCCACATGAAAATAGCTGGGCACAGTGGCACAAGCTTGTAATCCCTGGGCAGACGAGGCAGACACAGGTGGCTCCCTGGGGCTCACCAGCAGCCTAACTTACTTGATGAATTTCAGGCCAATGAGAGATCCTGTTTCCAAAAGCAAAGTGAACAGTGTCTCAAGAATGTCATCTAAGGTGTTTCTCTGGTCTTCACATGCATACACACGCTCACACTCATGTACACCTACACAGTGCACATATGCACAGAAGTATAGTAGAAATAATTAAATGAAGAACAATATGATGAGAAAATAAAATGCATTTCTTTGGTCCTCACTCACATGTGGGATAATCGATCTCCCATGTCTTTGGGTTTTACACAAACAGATTCGACTAACCACTAAAAGAAATATTCAGGAAAATGTTCGCATTGGTATTGAACATGTCACAACTTCTCAGCCTTGTCATTGTTCCCTAAACAATGCTACCTAATGGCTAGTTGCAGTGTTTATATTTTACTGGGTACTCTAAGCAATATACATAGGATTTAAAGTATACAGGAAAATATAAAATGCGATATATGTAAACATTGCACCATTTTACATAACTGCTGATCCATGGATTCTGGACACTTCTGAGGTACCCTGGAAACACTTTTCCAGAATAACAAGGGATGAGTGTATATAAATTTCTGTAGATGGGCCAAAATAAAGGAAAACAATGACAACAAATATTACAGCAAATTATGCCTTGTGGGAGATTCAATGTAAAGTGAATGAAAACGCAACTGTCTCAAACACTCCTGAGATTATTGCACTGGTTACATCCAGGTTCAGTAGTGAAATCTGCAAAGAATTGCTACTTGATGAGCAGCTCAGGAAAGCAATAGCAGGGTAGATGTAGTCTTAATAATACATTGCATCTTTAATGGAAACAGTATTTCCTACAGGAGCTGTGGGAATATAGCCGCGCAGGGGAGAAGGCTTCCCAGGAAGGGCTGTAGCAGGGCTCAAACAAGAAACTGTCACTGTCCAAAGAGAAGGGACTCCACCCAGGACCCTGAGGCCAGAGCTGCACAGCGTGTGACAGAATCTGATAAGGTTAATGTGACAGATTTTATACATCTCCACACAGCTAGGTGTTTGTCATACTTAGTCATGACGAGAAGTGGCTGGAAACATTTTATCTGTATTGATGTGCCCAGGTGATCTCGGGACAGAGGTTCTAGATGTCATTAAACTTGAAAATCTGCATCTTTATTTGACAAAAAGGCAGCTGTTCTCAATTTGTTATTGTCTGTTTATGTGTCAGCACGGCACGCCCTACCAGACTGAAATAAATCCACACACAATCTATCACCTCAGGAGTGAGGACAATGCTAATGCGGACTGCTGAAGAGCAATCACCTTTGAAAGAAATATCTTATGGGGAAATATTTTGAAGTTGGATTCTTGGATGTATTTTATAATTAAGTGATTTTTGTCCAAATTAAGACTTTTACAGATACGTATTTATTTATTTGTTTTTGAAACAGATATGCATTTAAAAAAATACATAATTTTTTGAGAGTATAATCTTTTGAGAGTCCTGGTGGCCTGTTTATTCTTTTAGTACGAATATAAAAATGCAGCAACTTTTATTTAAATTGAAATATGAGTGGTTTATAGGGAAATTTACTCATCAAATTTCCATACAAACCTTTGCAAGACTGATTACTAGGGCTGAGAACTGAATATCTGAGTTTGGGGCATGAGCAGGAGGGGACCCATCTTCATTCAGATCTGTAAGTTTAGGGCATGAACAGAGGGGACCCATCTTCATTCAGTCATTCAGATCTGTGAGTCTGGGGCATGAACAGGGGGTACCTTCATTCAGATCTGTGAGTTTGGGAGTGGATTCATCCTGGAGGATAAGTAACCATAAGAGAAACTGCGGAAGGAGGTGGCTTCAATCACCCAAACTTATTTCTCACCATTCTGAAAGCTAGAAATCCAAGAATCCAGATGAACTGGTTGCTCTGAGGTCTCAATCCCAGGCTTGCCCATCATCCCTCTCCTTAGTGGGCCTCATGTGGCCTTTTGCCTGCTGTCTGTCCCTCTTCTTGTAAGGAAGGGTATCGGTGGTACCAGATTAGAAGCTTTCTACGATCTTATTCGACCTTAATTCCCTAAGCAAATAAAATAAAACTTGCATACAAGTTTGGGGTGGATGCACTTCCGGCAATGGCAGTAAATTCACTTCTCCAACTTTGACAACTATAAAAGTCAAATACGTAATAAAACTGGCCTTAGCCTTGCAACACTGCTATGAATGTTCAGCAAATATTTCTAAATGGGATGATGACATTGCACTTACCTAATTTTATTATTATTGTTGTTCCAATGAACTAAAATAATGTTTTGACTGTTAAAAAAGAAAGGGAGAAAGGCCTCAATAGTACAATGTGTATGTAGCATGATGAGACACTAGGTTCAGTCCCTAGTATCACATATGTGCACATACACACTGTGGTGGTTTGAAAGAAAATGGCCCCAATGGGCACAGAGGGAGTGGCACTATTAGGAGGTGTGGCCATGTTGGAGTAGGTGTGGCTTTGTTGGAGGAAGTGAGTCACTGGGGCTGGGATTTGAGGTCTCAGATGCTTAGGTCATGCCCAGTGTGTCTTCCTGCTGTCTCCAGATCCAGATGTAGAACTCTGAGCTACCTCTCCAGCACCATGTCTGCCTGTGTGCCTCCAACAATGGACTAAACCTCTGAACTGTAAGCCAGCCCCAATTAAATGTTTTCCTTTCTAAGAGTTTCCATCGTCTGTTGTCTCTTCACAGGAATAGAAACCCTAACTAAGACATACACAAATGTTAAAAAGTGCTTTTTAAAAGTGTGCATTTATTTATCTTTAATTCCTTGTGTCTTTTCTTGCTGGGATATGCTGTAATGTATAAATATCTCACAGTTACTGGTGGTGGTATGTAACTAGAAGTCTGAAGATCACAGGTTATGGAAAAAAAATCTCACATGTAGACCAAAAGGGCTCCTTAAATACAATATTTTCATGGTTATTTAATCAAATTCATGGTGACATTTGACTAATCATTGTGAAGATCCGTGACAAGATTCTTTGGTCAGCATCTTGGAGGAAATAAAATATTTATTCAACATTTATACATTCATTGATGTGTCTAGTGCAGTATCCCTTTCTAAAGGTCAAGGGTATCTCAAGTCACATACAATGACTTCTAAGTTATTTTTGGAAAGTTTTATATGTTAGGTGTATAAATTTTCATATTGCAGCCATAGAACTACGCTAGCCACATATTGAAGATGAGCTTGGCAGGCAGATGCGGCTGGATAGGGAGCAGGACCTGGTAGGATTTTTAAAAGTCATGACATGCAGGACGTGCCTGTTCCTTTTTCTGCTGTGTGCTGTCACTGCACTTCCAGTAACAGCATTCCACTTCATTCCTGCGCCCCTTGACGGCTGCACATTCCCCCTCCTCCAGAGCAGTGGTTCTCAACCTATGGGTCACGATGCCTGTGGCAAACCTCCATCTCCAAAAATATTTACATCATTGATGTGGAATTTCCCTCTGGATGCTGTAAATACCATTGGTTAATAAAGAAACTGGCTTGGCCTGATAGGGCAGAACAGAGCTAGGTGGGGAAATCTAAACTAAATGCTGGGAGAAGGAAGGCGGAGTCAGGGGAGAAACCATGGAGCCACCGCCAGAGACAGACACTTTAAAACGTAGCCGGAAGGCCGCAAACTTCATGGTAAAATATAAAATAATGGAGATGGGTTGATTCTAGATGTAAGAGCTAGCTAGCAATACGTTTAAGTAATTGGCCAAGCAGTGATTTAATTAATACAGCTTCTGTGTGGTTATTTCAAGTCTGAGCAGTAGGGAACTAACTAGCGGCCTCTTATAGCACATTACAATTCATAACAGTAGCAAAGTTACATTTATGAAGTAGCCACAAAAATAATTTTATGGTTGGGGGGTCACCACAACATGAAGAACTGTATTAGAAGCTTGCAGCATTAGGAAGGTAGAGAACCGTTGCCCTAGATGGAAAGAAAGACCTGGAGAAAACCAGTCAGTCCTTGTCAGAGCCTCAACTGTAGTTGAACCTCCTGATTTACGGGGCATCTGTTTGTTCATTTTCTTTTTGACGCAATTGAGAAAACTGCAGCTGATTATCAGGCCACAGATATTCCTACAGAGTGTCTACAGCAATAAGATACTATCAACGCCTTTACTAGTCCTTTAAGCGGGACAGTTGTCAGGCTTCTGAACAAACACTTCCGGAAAAGAGAAGTAAGTTTTCTCACAGCTTAGTGGAAAAACCAAGGTTCAGTTCACAGCACTTTGCAGCTCCTCCACTGCCTGGCCTGCTGCGGACACAGACCTGTGTCATTTGAGACACCTTTGACTTGACTCACTGAGCCCAAATCATGCTCATCTAAACCAAAGGGAAACTTCTGGCTTGGTGAAAGGCAAGAGCCCTGGTGGCTCCTGGGGCCTTGAAGGAGCTGCCGGAAGTAAATACAACTCAGATCTGAATGAAATGTGTGGCAGGCTAAAGAAATGTTCCTGCAGTAGTCAATGTTACCTTACATGGCAGAAGAGTGGATGTGTTCTTCAGTGTCAAAGAGGTCATTAAGGTCCTTGAGCCGAGGAGGATTATCCAAGGGGGCAGCCCCAAAGGTATCACCCTTAACGA
The DNA here is from genome assembly GCA_004026605.1 of Ondatra zibethicus. Taxonomy (NCBI): domain Eukaryota; kingdom Metazoa; phylum Chordata; class Mammalia; order Rodentia; family Cricetidae; genus Ondatra; species Ondatra zibethicus. The sequence goes on from PVIU01007512.1 coordinate 29,608, forward strand.
GGAGCAGAGCAGAAGGCACCGTGCGCGGACAGAAGAGGAGAAGCGAAATGCAGAGGACAAGGTGGCATGGAGACGGAAATGGAGAATGGACTATTGAACCCCAACCCAGGAAACGCCAGGGAACGCCAGGCACCAAAGTGGCACAGATGGAGAACAAGTTCTTCCTTGAGGGAACTGAACCTTAATGACATCGTGGTGATTTGGGGCTTCCGACCTCTAGCTTTGTGTGAGAATGGATATCTCCTGTTTTAATCCATCAACCGTGTGGTAACTCTTGAAACCAATGCCAAACGTAATGCTGCAAGCCAGTTAGTCTCTCTCCTTCCCTTTCTCCCTCTCTCCCCTGTCTTCCTCTCTCCCCTGCCTCCCTCTCTTTCTCTCTCCCTCTCTCCCTCCCTCTCTCATGTGCGTTTTGGTTTTTCCTGTAAAGAAGGCTGATGTGTTACTGAATTCACATCTTCTCTCTGCCTTGGCATCGTAACATGAGACAAGCTTTTATTCTTCTACGGTGCAAGGATCCGTCCAGGGAAGGGTTCTGATTAGCCTTGTTTGTGCCCTGTGCTCACCGCTTGGACAAAGCACACTGCCAAAGAGGAGGTTCTGACTTCTGCAATGGTCTTAATACCATCCTACAGCAGGATACCCTCTGTTACCAAGAGCTCCACAGTCCGCATGGAATGGAGGAGAAGGTCTTTCCAAAGAAGGGGCATTGGACAACTCAATATCCACTAAGAAGCCGTAAACCCAAAGTCTGGGCTCTTTCCCAGCTTAAGGACACCATGAAGACATAAAATATTATTGGTAAAACAACAACAAACTTGACCTGAATGGACACGACAGGTAAGAAGTGCCTTCTGGTGCAGCGATGACAAATCAGAACCGGGCTGGGGAGAGGGTTGCCAATCACTTTCTGATTGCATTTGAGGCCTTTTCCACCAGAGGGATCCAAATCCAGTTCTCTAAGCCTAGTTAAAGGCCTGAAGCTGGGGAGGTTATAGGCTGTATTGGGGAAGCTGCTGCTTTTGTTTTGCTAAGTGGAAATGTGTTCACACAATCGCTTTCTGAAGAGTTGTGTTTGTACAGACTAGTGCTGCTGTTTGCTTCAGTCAGGGGAACTCCCTTCTCCAGTGGGCAGTGGTCATCATAGAGACTCAAAAGTAGTCAACGTGAAGAGAATGTGGGCTGGCTGCAGAATGCTCAGTCATAAGCCAGATGTCCCCAGATGTCCACATCACCCCCTGACAAGACTCAGAAAACACTGCAAAAGGTGGACAGAATGTGAGAGCCAGAGGCTGGAGCCGAGTGAGGTGAAGTTGGCAGTGTCATTGCATACTGGATGTCTTAGAAGTCATGACTATTAGCATAACACCTGTCCCAGGTTGGATCTGTTGGCGACCTGTCGTGGTGCGTGTGAGACAGAGATGGGAGTACAAGCCTTGCCACTCCAGGAAGACTGAGTAGATATGTATAGGTAGATAATGTTGGCTAGAGAGAAAGGGATCACTAAGCCCTGCCCTCCCTCTAGGAGTTAATAGCCGGAAGGAAAGGAAGAGACATTGTCTGCAGTGGTATAGCCATGGGTAGGGAGCAATGCTCTAGTAAATAATCCCCTAACCAGGATTTTCTAAAAAGCTCTAATAAAATACAGTGGGTCACCAAAACGAAAATCAGCAAACAAGCCTCCCACCCCACTTCACCCCCTCCAAATAAATGAAAAGAGAAAGGAGAATAGTTGGGACAAGGAGGAAGACAAACAGGGGTGGTTGAGGAGCAAGAAAAGGTAATGTGAGGTAAATATGATAAAATATACATTGTGTAAATGTATAAGATTTCATAACGAACCCATTATTATGTATAATTAATGTACATGCATAAAAGTAAAAAACAAACATAAAAGGAAAGAAAAAGAAAACAAAGCACTTGCCCTGAGCACCGGGAAGATTTCTTTTCTAGAGCAGGTGTGAACAACTGCCTCTATAATCCAGGTGCAGACTGTAAAAGTTGTTTGTTTGATCAAAATGAGGACCCTGCAATCCAAAGGGCTCTCAGAGTAGAGCTGTCCTAGGCCTGTTGACTGGTGGCTTGGTGGCTCCAGGAGGCCCCCGGCAGTATGGTCTCTCCTGGTGGGTTTTCCATGGCCAGACGCCCACGGCAGAGAGAGCCTTCGCCTCGCTCTCTAGCAGTTAACTTTCCTTCCTTCTCCCCCCACTTTAGACTTCTCCCTCTAATGTCTTCGATTGCTCCTCTTCCCCACTTCCGCTCTTGGAGAAAAAAGCAGGATGCTAATACGCCAGCCTCCTTTGTAGAAAGCAATTTATTCTCTTTTTCCCAACTGAAAGGAAAATGCCTTCTCTTGTCTGGTTTCGGTGAAAGAGTCTGTTATCAGCATAATCACAGACATTTGTCATAAAGCCGCACTGACTGACAGTCTCCTAGGGTCTGCACAGCTCCCCAGGAGTGAGTGGGCACATGAGCCATGGCGGGGCTTCTGTCAGACTCTTGGGTATCGCTTTTTAGTTCAGCACTGAAACCTAAAAGTAGATGAGAATAGATGCAGTTACTCAGAGGAACTGACTAGTGCACAGGGTCATGCAAAAAAGCCCAGCTCGTTAAGAATGTGTGGATGTGGCAGAAAATGCTCATTCTTACCAGCTTTTTATGGTGGATGGAAACACTGAGCCAAGCTGCTGAAGAATGAGCTCACCCTGCAGAGTGAGCCTCTCAGGTGGAAGCCTTTCCTGCTGGGTCTACCCTGCCGTGCCTCTTCTCCCCTCATTAAACTTGGAGTTGCTCACATTTGCTTTCAGAGAGAGCTTCCTTTTACATTACTGCAAATTAAACAGCTGTAATAAATGAATGCAAGGACTGGAAAAATATTTTTTGCAGGGAACAGTTAGAGAGAGAGAAAGACTCTCTCTCTTTCTCTCTCTCTCTGTTGTCATGAGGAAATATGCTACTCTAATATGAATGATGGTGTAGGAGGTTCTTATGTATTTGTGTTGATTTCATTGGTGAATAAAGAAACTGCCTTGGCCTTTTGATAGGGCAGAAATCAGGTAGGCAGAGTAGTAGACAGAACGGAATGCTGGGAAGAAGGTAGTGTAGCAGACGCCATGGTTCTCCTGCCCGAGACTGACACTGGTTAGAAGGTTTCCCGGTAAGCCACGACCTCGTGGTGAACACAGATTAATAGAAATGGGTTAGATCAAGAGTGAGAGTTGGCCAAGAAGAGGCTACATATAATGGACCAGGCAGTAATTTAATTAATACAATTTCCATGTGGCTATTTTGGGGCTTAAGCTAGCCAGGCGGTGGGACGGGGCCACCGCTCCTCTTACTTACAGATTAGCCGGAGGGCCTGGGAGCTGGGTAGCAGGATGCAGCCCACTCTCGCCTCATTTACAACAGAATGAAAATCTCTACATCTGATTGGACATATATGGGGGTCCCCCAGGCTACACTGAGTCCTTCAGACTCAGGGGTTTGCTGGGAGAATTCAGTGGACTCAGTACGCAGGACTATGACTTATTGCAGTGAGGGGACATACAGCAAAGACAGCAAAGGAAGAGGTGCCAGGACAAAGAGCAGGAAGCTTGGTGCAAATGCCCAGGAGTCTTTACCCTTGGAGTTCTATGGGAGGTGCCTACTTATAGCAACAAATTGACACAAGTGCTGCGTGGTGTCAAATGGGCAAGCTTAGCAGAAATTCTGTGCTCGAAGCTTTCACCAGGAGCTGATTGTTTAGCCACCTTCTCTCTGCTGCATGCTGGAAATACAGACGACTTGAAAGAAGTCAAGTGTCAACATAGGTTTTGTGTGTGCACAGACAGTTCTGGGGTGGTGGGGGCTTGAAATGCTTGGTCTCCAGTTGGTGGTGCTATTTGGGAAAACTTAGAAGGTATGGCCACGCTGAAAGAAATGTTGCTGGAGGCGGGCTTGGGGAGTTAAAAGATGGACGTCATTCCAAGCGTGCTTTCTGCTCCCTGCTTGTGAATCAAGGTGTGAGCCCTTAGCTTCTGCTCCAGCCTCCATGTCTGTGGTTTGCCTCCATACTCCCTGCCATGTGACTCTTATCCCTCTGGACCTATAAGCCAGGTAAACTTCTACTAGTTGATTTGGTTGTGGTGTTTTATCACAGCAATAGAAAAGCAACTAACACAAGTACACTTGGAGAATGTGTTGACTCTGTGATCCTAGCCACAAATAATTTCTCTGTGAGTCGAAGCTAATGGATTTAGGTTGAACAAGACTAAGGCCAAGAGTCACAGAGTTTGACCAATCAGGAGAGGGCTCTAATAGGATGATGAAAACTGACTCAGTGTGCTCGCTTTGTAAGAATATACAGATCAGTAGAGATGGGAGTCTCAAGTGCAGACTGAGTGAGGACAGTGTTGCTGTCCCAGATGCCTTGAAAGATGATCGTGAAAGCTACTGTGCTCTTCAGCCTTGAAATGCCACTTTAACACGTACCAAGAACTCCTTGTTTACGTTCCTCAAGTTGCCTCGCAATGAACACGTTCCCTTCACTAATACTGTTGTATCTTTTCCAAGAAGACTGAAAGAGCCTGTTAATGCGGCCGTTAATGTTCTCTTCACTAAGAGAACATTCACTCAGAAACTGAAGTGAGATTAGTTCTACTAGAGGGCATTTAAGAAAGTTTTGGAACACATTCTATTCCATATAAACTAGAAAAAAACAAGTAAATTTAAGAAGAGCTGTAAAAAGTACCCGACTGGTTGAATCTTAAGGCGTGGCATTGGGAAAAGCGCTCCGTGTCAGGCTATTTCCTCCGCAACACAGTGAGTGTCCGCAAAGAGCCCAAAGCCCACCTAACCCTGCCATCCTTGTCACCTTCACATGTTCTTAGTGAGGTGGACTGAAGAGGATAGTCTGAGACAGGACTCCTCTGTGTGGGGGACTCGCCTCTGGGGAGGCTGCTGGCAGGGGCTGAGGAATGGAAAGGACCCCTGTGGAGTTGCACCTCTGACTGCAGCCAGACTTAAGCAATAAGGTGACCACGCTGAAGGGCCCCCTGGGAGGCGATTGTTAACTCCGACCCCCTACACGGGCTCTCAGGCAGGCACTCAGTGTACTTATCAACTTATGGACTGTGTATATCTCAAGAGCTAACATCCTATGACTGTAAGATGAGGTGGTTAGAAATGCATCAGATGGGCAGTGTACAGCTGTAGAAGGAACCTGAGGACCAGCGGTTGGTGAGAGGGAAGAGACCTGGTGGCTGGCTCCGAGCCCCAGAGATGCCCAGTGAAGCTGTTGGCTGCTGCCAGAACGTTATTTGGTAGGAAGGTTTTGTCCCAACACCATCATCTTGTTTCAGAAAGGGTAACGTTCCTTTATCTGGCACGTAGCTTTTTAGTCTAACTCGGAGTATCTCAGGGCTTTAGCACCATCTTGGAGATTACTTTTCTCTATCCCTATGAGTCCCTAGCGAGTTTCCTGCAGTGTACTTATAAGGGTTGTGGGGGAGTATCTGGTTATGGGACGAGAGTCATTTCCATCCTTTGTTTAAATAATGAGCTTGAGTTATCTTTCCCTGGAATAGGGGCAAGACAAAGCAAAGCTTCGCTTTAAGGGCTTTCAATAAACAAAGGGCCCTGGTTGTGCCAGCAACGTCTGAACTACTAGTGACCTGCAGCTTGCTAACAAACAATTTTTTTTCATTTTACATACGAATCCCAGTTCCCACTTCCTCTACTCCTCCCATTCCCTCCATCTTCCACCCTACCCCACACCCCATTCACTCCTCAGAGAGGGTAAGGCACATTCCTTTGAGGAAGGTACAAGGCCCTCCCTACTATATCTAGGATGAGCAAGGTTTATCCAAAGAGAATGGGTTCCAAAAAGCGAGTACAAGCAGTAAGAAAAAATCCCAGTGCCACTGTTAGTGGTCTGATCCAGCCATACAACTGTCACCCACATTCCCTGTCTGGCTGGAGTTGGTGAGCTCCCATTAGCTCAGGTAAACTGTTTCAGTGTGGTCCCCATCATGGTCTTGACCTCTTTGCTCATATTCTCACTCCTCCCACTCTTCAACTGGACTTTGGGAGCTCAGGCCAGTGCTCCGACGTGGCTCTCTGTCTCTGCTTCCATCAGTTGCTGGATGAAGGTTCTATGGTGACATTTAAGATATTCATCAGTCTGACCTCAGGGCAAGGCCAGTTCAGGCACCCTCTCCACTATTGCTTAGGGTCTTAGCTGGGGTCATCCTTGCGGATTGTTGGGGATTTCTCTAGTGCCAGGTTTCTTGCTAGCCCCATAATGACTCCCTCAATCAAAATATGTCTTTCCTTGCTCTCCCTCTGTGCCCTTTCTCCTTCTTGACTATCCCATTCCCCCAGGTTCTCCTCCCACCTTCCCTTCTCCTCTCCTCCTCCCCTTCTATCTTCCCTTTTCCCCCCACCCCCATGCTCCCAATTTTCTCAGGAGATCTTGTCTATTTACCCTTCCCAGGGGGATCTATATATGTTTCTCTTAGGGTTCACCTTGTTACTTAGCTTCTCTAGGGTCGTGGACTATAGGCTCGTTGTCCTTTGCTTTACAGCTAGCATCCACGTATGAGTGAGTACATACCATGTTCATCTTTCTGGGTCTGGGTTACCTCACTCAGGATTTTTTTTTAATAGTTTCAATCCATTTGCCTGCAAAATTCAAGATGTCTTTTTTTTTTTTTTTTTACCACTGAGTAGTACTCCATTGTATAAATGTACCACATTTTCTTTATCCATTCTTCAGCTGAGGGGCATCTAGGTTGTTTCCAGGTTCTGGCTATTACAAATAATGCTGCTATGAACAGAGTTGAGCAAATGTCCTTGTAGTATGATTGAGCATCCTTTGGGTATGTACCCAAGAGTGGTACTGCTGGGTCCTGAGGTAAGGTTGATTCTCAATTTTCTGAGAAATCGCCACACACTAATAATAGGAGACTTCAAAACCCCTCTCTCCACAATGGACAGGTCAACCAGACAGAAACTTAACAGAGAAATAAGAGAAATAACAGATGTAATGACTCAAATGGACTTAACAGATATCTACAGAACATTACACCCAAACACAAAAGGTCTTTTCAGCACCTCATGGAACCTTCTCTAAAATTGACCACATACTCGGTAACAAAGCAAACCTCAACAGATACCAAAAAATTGGAATAATCCCCTTTATGTTATCGTATCATCATGGTTTAAAGTTAAAATTTAACAACAACACTAATTGCAGAAATCCTGCAAACTCATGGAAATTGAACAGTGCTCAGTTGAACCACCCCTAGGTCAAGGAAGAAATAAAGAAAGAAATTAAAGACTTCTTAGAATTTAATAAAAATGAAAGCACAACGAAAAGTATCCACCCTTATGGGCTACTATGAAAGCAGTGCTAAGAGGACAGCTCATAGCACTAAGTGCGCACAGAGAGAGAGAGGAAATCTCAGGCCAGTATTGAACAGCACACCTGAAAGCTCCAGAGGAAAAAGACGCAGACTCACCCAGGAGAAGTAGACGGCAAGAAATAATCAAATTGAAGGCTGAAATCAACAAAATAGAAACAAAGAAAACAATACAAAGGATCAATGAGTCAAAGAGCTGGTTTTTTGAGAAAATCAACAAAATAAACAAGCCCTTATCCAAACTAATCAAAAGGCAGAGAGAGAACATCCAAATTAATAAAAACAGAAATGAAAATCGGGACATAACAACGGATATGGAGGAAATCCAGAGAATCATCAGGACATACTACACAAACCTGTACTCTACAAAATTGGAAAATATAAAAGAAATGGACAATTTTTCTGGATAGGTACCACATACCAAAATTAAATCAAGACCAGGTGAACAATTTAAATAGACCTATAACCTGCAAGTCATCAAAAGCCTCCCAACCCAAAAAAGCCCAGGGCCAGATGGTTTCAGTGCAGAATTCTACCACAACTTCAAGGAAGAGCTACTACCTATATTCCTCAAAGTGTTCCACACAATAAAAACAGAAGGAACATCGTAAAACTCTTTTTATGAGGCTACAATTACCCTGATACCGAAACCACACAAAGACTCAATCAAGAAAGAGAATTAAAGACCAATCTCACTCATGAACATTGATGCAAAAATACTCAATAAAATACTGGCAAACCGAATCTAAGAACACATTAGAAAAATCATCCAACATGATCAAGTCGGCTTTATCCTAGAGATGCAGGGATGGTTTAACATATGAAAATCTATCAATGTTATCTATCGTATAAATAAACTGAAAGAAAGAAACCATATGATCATCTCATTAGATGTTGAAAAAATATTTGACAAAATTCAACACCCCTTCATGATAAAGGTCTTGGAGAGGGATATAAGAAACTTATCTAAACATAATAAAAGCAATATACAACAAGCCAACAGCCAACATCAAATTAGATGGAGAGAAACTCAAAGTGATTCCACTAAAATCAGGAGCAAGGCAAGGTTTCCACTCTCTCCATATCTATTCAATATAGTTCTTGAAGTTCTAGCTAGAGCAACAAGAAACCAAAAGGAGATCAAAGGGATTCAAATTGGAAAGGAAGAAGTCAAACTTTCTCTATTTGCAGATGATATGATAGTATACATAAGTGACTCCAAAAACTCTACCAGGGAACTCCTACAGCTGATAAATACCTTCAGTGATGTGGCAGAATACAAGATCAACTAAAAAAAAAAAAATCAGTGGCCCTCCTATATACAAATGATAAAGAAACTGAGAAAGAAATCAGAGAAACTCACCGAAGTTCTTTGCTTCTTAGTTTTTTCTATCAAATGTCACTAATTGGAATAACAATATCATCCATGGTTTTTCTGAGGACAGAATTGAATACTGAATAAAACATATATAAAAATATAAACTGTAATATTCTTTTTTTCTGGTCCAGCCCGAGACTGGAGGTCTGGATTATAATTCTCTGAATTCCCTCAGTTATTGTTTAGGGCACAGTTGCTTTTAAACTTAGCTCTTCATTCTCATTAGACTATCTGCACAGAAATGGCCTGTTCCCCCGTTTAATTATAGAATAACAAAAGCTAACAGGAACTTTCTGTGACTCAGAATTAACACCACATTCTATGGCATGATTTTAGTCCTAAATCTTTGACGGTATTAGCTTTCAAATCTCAAAATTTTATTCTTGCAAAGGTTAGTTTGAAACCCAAAAGTAAAGAATTGACTTCATTATCTGCACTTCTGTTGTAATAAACCTGTCGTGGAGCAACGATCACTTTAGGTCTAGGTCAAATGGAGACTGGCGGGGGGTATAAGGGACAGGGAGGGCGAGACCTTGGGCTACACTTGCTGTCCTTCCTGTTGTCTCCAGATTTCCATAAGGAATCAGTTTCAGGCTGTCTGCGGACACTTCTATCACATGTATTCAAGTCACTTACACAAAATACCATGGCATTTGCTTACGACCTGTGCACATCCTCATATTACCTTCAGTCATCTAGATTATTTATGAATTTAATATAATATATGGACCATGCACATAGGAGCATGTACCGCATTGTTTAGGGAACAATAATGTGCTAGTTAGTGTTTTTTTTTTTTTTTTTTGTCAACCTGATACAAGATAGAGTCATCTGGGTAGAGGGAACTTCAATTGAGAAAATGCTTCCACCAGATGGCTTGTGGAAGGACCATGAGGCATTTTCTTGACTAACGATTGATATGGGAGGATCCAGGCCACTGTGGGTGATGCCGTTCCTGGGCAGGCAATTTTGAGTTATATAAAAAGTCATTGAGCCACGAGGAACAAGCTAGTTAGGAGCATTCCTCTACTGCTGTGCTTAATTTCCTTCCTCCAGTGATGGATGTGACCTGGGACATGAAAACCAGATAAATAAATCCCTTTTCCCCAAGTTGCTTTTGGTCACAGTGTTTCATCACAGCAGTAGAAAGCACACTAAGACAAATGACAATATATTATTATATATTATATAAATATAACATATACATGTATTATATATATTATATATTCACATGTGAATATTACATATTCACAACAAGCACTATAGATGTAACTGCATTTTCCCATCTATTTCAATTCACAGATGCAAATCCCACTCCGATGAGGGACCAAGGTACACCAATATGTCATTCATGAATCTGGAAATCTAAAAGGATTCTAGAATTTCCCTGTCAAAGTCAAGGCTTTCTTCTATGGAAAGGCAGGATATATACCCTTGCTGAGTTATAGCGGACCTGAGACTCGAGTTGGATGGGGCAGCCTCCACAATCCAAACAGCTGGGTCTCAGAGGTATCAATCAGTGTTGCTAAGTCCCCAAGATGGTTTTTCCGTGAAGCCATACACGTAAGAGGTCACTCATAGGTGTGACCTTCAACCCTTCAAATCAGGTCTATTTGTTTTTATTTACACATCCACACGGTCCAGTTGTTAGTTTCTGGGCTGGCACAGGGTTGGAGAGTAGCGGAAGGATCCGGCTGTTGTAAACGGAAAAGCTGCTGATAGCATAATGGGCATGAAAGGGTCAGGCGAATCACAAATGCCAGGTGCAAACATTTAGGGCATGGATGCTGCCTGGGGACTTGGTGCGCATGAACTTTTCACTTGCATATAAATCTCTCTCTTGCTCCAGTTCCTATGTCTTTAATCGACCACAGTGTCTTAGAGATCAGCGGGATTTCAGAAGAACCTGATTAAACTAAGATACATGACTGTTATAATCTTATAGTCTGACATCATCATAATAGAATTTTATGCCTTGGGGCATTGGCTTTTAATAACTAAAATTCAGCCTGTGCTGTCTAGTTTTGTAAATGTCAACTTGACATAAGATAGAGTCATTCGGGAAGAGGGAACCTCACCTGAAAGACATGTCTTCACCAGGATGTGTTGTGGGCAAGACTGTGGTGTATTTTCTTAATTAGGGGTTGACCTGGGTGGGCCCAGTACATTGTGGGTGATGCCACCCCTGGGCAGTTGGTCCTGGGTTGGATAAGAAATCAGGCTGAGCAAACTTTGGGGAGCAAACCAGTAAGCAACACCCCTCCCTGGCCTGTGCTCTAGTTCTTACCTCTAGGTTCCTGCCCTGCTTGAGTTCCCATCCTGCTTGCTTTCCTACCCTGACTCCCCTCAGAGATGGGCTGTGACATGGAAGTGCTCAAAGAAATAACCCATCTCCTCCCCACGCTGCTTTCGGCCATAGTGTTTCATCAGAACACTGAATAAGACAGGAAGGATCTCAACATTGTGTTTTTCCTTCCAAAGATCATAATGGTTGTCCCTTCAAAATTCATGTTGAAGCTCTGACCCCCATGTACCTCAGAATGTGACTATGTTTTCCCTAAAAAAGTTATCAAGCTAAAATGAAATTGTCAGATGTTCTAACTCAATGTAGTGTGTGCCCTGTTTATAAGAGGACCTTTGGATACAGAGACACCAAGATGTGTGCCTACAGAGGCAGGGCCATGAGAGGACACGGGAGGAGAGCTGCCCCAGAGGAAACTCAGTCTGCTAACCTCTTTATCGGGACTTCCAGCAAATTTCTGTTGCTTAAGCTACTAAGCCTTTGGCATTTTGTTATGGTAGACCCAGAAAACCCATGCAAAGGTTATTTTGAAACGCACACACTAAGAACGAACTTCTTTGTCATTTACATCATGAGATGGGAAGACCTGGAGGGTTTGCAGTTTCAAGGCTGTCCAGTGTGTTTGCCATGGTCTCTGGGAAGACACGGGATTGAAGATAGAACTTTTCACCTGGGGACATGGTTTGACACAGCAGGAAGAACACAGGCTTCATCTTCAAATCCAGGCCCTGCCATGTACAAGATGGGTTGGGCTTGTAAGGGCCCTAAGGTGTCTGAGCCTCAGTTTGCTCAGTTATGCAACACAGATGAGCTGCACACATGACATGAAGTTACGTTACCTCAGGTTCCACAGTAAAGTCCCTGCATAGAACCCACTTCTACGATTTCTGTGGAGCACCAGCGTGTCCTTATGTCCTAGAGAAAAGCTGAAGTGGCGGCTTCCTTTCTCTGTTAAAGCTAAGGAAGCTGTTTTAAAAACAGCTTTTTAGCCTTCTGTGATGAGACTCCAGTGTCTTGCTGATGACAGGGATAAACATTTGGTAGTCACATGCTTGTTATCTAAAGGTATTCTCCGAAGACTCTCAGTGGCTGAGATCACAGTGTCCACATTCCCTGTCCTCCAAACTGTTCCCAACTTCTATTTTAGTTCATTCAGAGAACCTTAGCTTTCTCATACATGCCCTTTATGGTGACCTTTAAAAAATCCAAAAAAGGGTATTTTACTATTTTCCTATGTTTTCCAAAATGTCAGTGGCATGTGTGTGTATGTGATTTTTAAACCAGGAAAAAAAATCATAAATCAGAAAATGTTCCAGAATAAGAGAAGTACGCAGTGAATTTGGTCGTTTGGCCACTGCTGACCGTAGGGAAGGCATCTAATAATAGTGACAGATAACTGGATGGCAGAGAGACTGGGAAGTGAGGAAGTGAGGGTATACAAAGACAAATGTGTGAAGAGGAGCCAGGTCTAGGCAAGCCACGTGGGGGCTTCATTTACAGGCAGAGAGGAAGTAGGTCCTGAAGAAGGTGAGACTAAAAATACAGATGGAGAAGAGTCAGCAAAGTGGGAGGAGGGGCCAGCTGTCGAGGCCCACACATGTGGCAGGTTAGCCAGGGTCTGGAAGGAGAGTTAGGATCATTTAGGTCAGTTTAGAGGAAGAGAGGGGGAAAATGGTGAAGAGTTCCTGTTTGTTAAATTATTTTCATGAGAAAAAATGGTCTTGATTGCTGAGATGGAGAGGTGGCCAGAGAAGAGGATGAAGGAGACTGCACAGACCATGTTGGGATGGAGGGATGGAATAGAGATGAGAATGAAGGAGACTGTGTGGACCAGACAGTGAACCAGGCAATTAAATTGGGACCTAGTGAAGTTACGGCAGGTTAGGGCTGAGGTGCAAAGAAAATGGGCATATAGAGACAATTATGTTACTAATTTTTTTTTAAAGAATAGTATGAAGAAGAGGTATTTGGGATCTTTTTTAAAAATGGAGGCAGAAAGATTGTAAGAGCAAGAGGACCAGAATGTTTCCTGTAAGACAGTGTCTCCTAGTGGAATCAGAAGCGATACACACAGTCTCATTAACACAACTGCCCAAATGTGAGCTGAACGAGGATAACCCCAATGGACATGCCAAAATGGACAGGAAAAAGCCCATGCTTCAACTCTACACAAAGAACTACAGGCCACCGAGGGAAGCTGGGAATGGGAGAGGTGGCCTTTCCCAGGGAAGAGCACACTAGTTGGTTGTCCAGTGCCAGATGGCCAGCTCTGAGAACGTACATATTACATCATACAAACTGAACAGGTTATAGTTAGGAATATATATGTATACACACACATACATGCAATAATAATTAGTGGAAAAGATGCCATGAATTTGAAGGAGAGAGGGGAAAGCTATAAGGGAAGGTTTGGAAGGAAGAAAGGGAAGGGGAAAGAGTTGTAATTATATTATAATCCCCAAAACTAAATAAAAAAGTAGAGCTGGAGTATGGCTCAGCAGCTTAGAGTACTTGTCCTCCAAAGAATCTAGGTCTTGTTCTCAGAACCCACGTGGTGGCTCATAACCAATTATAACTCCAGTTCCAGGGGACCCTTTTCTGGCAGAACACCCATACATATAAAATAAAAATAAATCTTGAAGACAAAATAAAGAACCAGATGGGCAAGTGCACTTGTTAAATTCTAATTCTCGGAGGATCGCTAAATGCAAGGCATTCACATCTTGGTGGGTATAGAATTGAAAACAATAAAAACCCCCAAACATAACTAACCAATAAGAGAAGAGCCAGCCATGGTGGCACATGCCCTTAAGCCCAGCACTCTGTCAGCAGAGGTAGTGGATCTTTGTTCGTTCCAGGCCAGCCAGGGCTGCGTAGTGAGGAGGAGGAGGAGGAGGAGGAGAGGAGGAAGAGGAGGAGGAGGAGGAGGAGGAGAAAGAAGAGGTAAAATGGAAGTGATTTCCAAAGCGATGTCCTCCCCGAACAAAGGAAACTTGGGAACTTCTTTGGCGAGTCTGTATATCCTCATTCACATTCTGAACCATGCTTAGTTCAAGGTCACAGGCAGGAATGTATCCATGGGACAGGAATACTTTGGGGGATGTTCAACTCGCTTAAGCTTGTTAGAAAGATGGCAGGCGTGAATGCCTCCAGGCTCGCTCAGTTTTCTCCAAAATGTTTTTAGTTGAAATGAAAGAAAGGCACTCTGAAGGGGCGTTCATGAAGGAGTTTGCCCACAAAGGTGTCTGCTTCTCCAAACAGCTAGCAGGGTCACTGACAATGTGGCCTAGCAAAGGATGCAAAATGGGGTCCTCTTGACGGGATCCCTGCTGAAGTGTTTATAAAAAGGGAAGCGACAGCAAGACACACTTGTCTGTTTGCTACCCTCCTCCGTCTGGCTCCCTGGGACACTCTGTCCACAGATGTGTAGGGGACACGAGTCTGCAGGAGAGTCTTCAGACCGTTGTCTTCTGTTTCTGTCAGGGTGTTCAAGGAAGGCTTCTGGAGAATACGTGTGGTTCTGGTTCCCATGATTTTTCCAGACATCTGAGCGGAAGCTCCCAGCGTCCCCTAGGCTGGGCCCCACTCAGTAGGCCTTCCCTGCTGACAGCCTGGATCCAGATAACATCGGCCTCTCCTTTTCCTCCTCTGTCTCTGGAGACTGTAGCTGCCTCCTGCAATTCTCAGTCCATGCCAGCCTTCTTCTGGGAAGTCCTCCAACACCTGCTCAGCTGGCTTGTTAAGTTACTGTCTTCCTGAAAAAAGTAACTATGGCTTTTGGTTTTCTCCCTTTCTTTTTAAAAATTGAACCCTTTGCAGAGTGTCACTTAGCTTTTTTTCCCCTAGAGCCGCCCTAACCAAGCACCACACACTAGGTGATTTAAACTACAGACATTTATTGCCTCAGCTCTGGAGGCCAGAAGTCTGGACTGATGTGCCCACAGGGCTGGCTTCGCTGAGGGTTGTGAGGGAAGAGTATGGTATAGGTCCCTGTCTTTGATTTTGGGTAACCATCTCCTTCCTTGGTTTATTCACACAGTCTTTATAGCTGGATCTCTCCAGAGTTCCCCTTTCTGTAGGGACATCAGCCCCATTGCATCAGCACTCAGTCTAGCTTTCTCAGTTCAAGGGGATCACCTCCATAAAATAGGGTAACGTTCTGAGCTAAAGGGACTTGTGTCTTGAACATATAAACAATGGGGGCCAGGGGACTGGTAGTGAGGACATAATCCAGTCTGTACCATCACCTTCAGCCTGTTTAAATCTTAGCCAGACTGCTTGCAGGTCCTCAAGCAAGTGACCAAGTCTCTCCTTGTTTTTGTTTTTTTTTGTTTTTGTTTTTTTGCACCTATGAAATGAGTAGAGCAATTCCTAATTCAAAGGTTAGAGGCTATAAAGAAATCTGTTTTTTCCATTTCTCCTTCCTGTTCCTTTCTCTTGCCCAGCTCATTCTACTTTTCTTCTTTTATTTAGATGGAAAAAAAATGAAGTTTGTCTGCTCACAGCTCACCCTGAGACCTGAACACTGACGGGTGCATTGATCCCTAGAAACCTCCACCTCCACTCCCAGCTCTCTGCAAACGTGTGCTCTTCTGGACTTCCTTCCAGCCTGCCTATGTTCATCATGACCCGTTTCTCCCTCTCCCTCTGACCCGCTCTGGGTGTGCCTCTCCCGGAGACCCCACTTCCCCAGGCAACTCTCAGCCAAGTTACTCACTGTTGACCGCACCCCTGCGTCTTGGGGGAGACTGTGCTTTTCCACACACTGCTTTGTTAAGAAAGACTTGTTCCTGGATGTCGGGCTGGGAGTTGCTTAGAATATAAGAGTTTGCTGGTGAGCAGCACCCTAAGCGTAGTTGTGTAACACTCGGCATTTGAAAACAGAAGAGCTTTGTTTGAACAAGATCTTGAACACTTTCCACCATGTAGGGGTAGAATGAATGGTCTCTGTAAACGTGCACCTTTGGGCTGGTGATCTTGGGTTCTATAAGAAAGCGGGCTGAGCAAGGCATGGGGAGCAAGTCAATAAGCAGCACCCTTCATGGCCTCTGCATCGGCTCCTGCTCAGGTTCCTCCCCTGCTTGAGTTCCTGCCCTGGCTGTTTTTGATGGTGAACAGTGATATGGAATAGTAAGTGAAATACACCCTTTCTTCCCCAAGTTGCTTTTGGTCATGGTGTTTTATCACAGCATAGAAACCCTAACTAAGATACTAATTTATTGGAAATGGGAGGCCAGAAAATTCAGTGCTGCAATATCTTTGTCTTCGAAGAAGCTCATGACCTCCAGGTATTGGAAGCCTGACAAATTACAAAGCTAATTGCCTTCAATGGATCAATGATGGAGGGAGGGCACCTCTCCCCCACCCATGCCGCCATATGGTAGCTGAGGGGCAGGGCCAGGTCTCCCCTGCTCACAGTTCCAGGGCTGGCTCACCTGGGCCCTCATCAACAGGGTTAGCTCCGCTGTGCTACCCAGACAAGGTACAGGGCCTGCTTTCTCGAGCGTTGCAGCTGGTGTAGGGGTCAGTTCCCTCACCAGCTGGTCAGTATGGCGGGGTGGGGGTGGGGGAGAGCCGAATGTTTCTTAGTACGGGAAAAGAAGCATTGAGATGAGAACTGTGACAAGAGGAAATGATTCTCTGTTATTTCAGTGGACCCGGTATCAGGCTGAGTGTTTGTAACGGTGAAGCAGTAGCGACAGGCTTAGGATAGAGATGAAAGTTGAGTTGAAAAGAAACGAACAGAAACTGGAATCTGACACAAAGCACTTTAAAAGCGGCAGACTAGAGACTGAGTCCAGGAATGCAGGAGCCTGCAGAGGCCAGGAAACGAAGAGGGCAGATGGTTCTCGGAGACTTCAGGAGAAACACAGCCCTGCTTAGACATTGCTTCCAGCCTAGTTGAGGCAAAAGCATAGGGAACAACAGTATAGCAGCCTGGGGATCCACTTGGCTTATACACAATTGTTTTCTAATAATAATAGCAGCCTGAGCCTCTTAACTGCATATAGTGCACACACAGAGGCCACTCTGTAGGATGCAACTGCTGGCAACAGAGGACCCAGCTTGCACAGAGCTGCAGGGACAGCCCCATCTAAACAACAAAATAACTCTCTCTTCCCTAATGACACTCAAAGAGTCTATTCAATCATACCCTCCTTGTGTCCAGGTATGAGAGCAGAAAAATAATCTGGCCTGAATTTGTTTTGAGTGCATGAGCATAAAGGCAAAAACGGTGTCCTCCAGTGATCTTTTAACAAAATTTACCTTCTTATGCCTATGCATAATTTTTAACTCTGAGGAATTATGAAAAGGGACATGCACAGTGTAGAAATTATCATATAACCCAATCTATGCATTAAGAACAGAGAACCCAAACCATGCCTCTTAATTCCCAGCCTGTAACAAGAAGGCCTGGTTGGTTTCTGTCCTCCCACCAGGTCCCACAGTCATTAGGTCCCAAAGAAAATCACACAGAGGTCTCCAGAAGATTATAAACTGATTGGCCCATTAGCTCAGGCTTTGTATTAGCTCTTATAACTTATATAGCCCATTATTCTTATCTATGTTAGCCACATGGCTCAGTACCTTTCTCAGTGGGGCAGGTCACATCCTGCTTCTTCAGTGGTCTGGGCAGGAGTGTCGAGAGAGCTTCCTGCTTCCCAGAATTCTCCTATTCTCCTTGCTCCACCTCTACTTCCTGTCTGGTTGTCCCACCTATACATCCTGGCTAATGGCCAATCAGCATTTATTTAAATCATGATTGACAGAATACAGACAATTCTCCCACACCACCAGCCCCTCCTTCCTTTAGATCACATGTAAAGAGAACCTAGGTGGTAACCTGGGCCTGTGAATATCTTCCGTCTGTGGCCTGCTGCTCTGCTGCAGTGTATTCTGATCTGTCCCATAGCCTTGCTTCTGAGAAAATGTCCTTGCCATTTTGCAATCTGGTGGGCTTTTATTTCTTTCTTGAATAGGAGACCAAGAACCCAGAGACACCTGGTCAAGACCACAACCTCCAGTAACAATACTGAAATCCATTTCAAAAGTTTGACTTTTAGAATGTTAAGAGAATGGATTTGTATGTTGCTTGCAAAGCCAGTGTCTTTGTAGTAAACTGCTGTTAAAAAAAATACACAGGAGAAGGTGAGCAACGGATTCATAGTGTTTTCTTGTGGGGGAAGCAGAAGTAAGTTTACTTTGGAGTAGGATGGAGTGGACAGTAAGGCAACTGAAGGACGTGGGCAGATGTTGATTTTGGAGGAAAAGCCTGTAACATGTTCCAAGTGAGGAATGATGAATGGCACCTCTGTGAAGGCCAATGAAGGGCTGATGGTGCGGATGGGCTAGGCAAGTACCTAGCCAATCAGAGAGCCTTGGTGCCTGTGGGGGAGCATCAACTAAGTGACTCCGTCCACTGCTTCTGCACCAGGGGCCCAGCATGCTTGGAGAAGGCTTCTCAGCTCTTAAACCTCGATGCTTATTAAAATCACTTGGGAAGATTTAGAAAATCTCCCTGCTGGAGCTGCACCCATAATAAGTCAGAACTCTCCTGTGATGTGACGGTCCTGGGAGGCTACCATTGAGAGCCTGTGCTGTAGAAGATGAATGGGCAAGAAAGCAGCCAGCACTGAGTTTCACACCAATTCACTTGCATCTGGAATGCTAGTCCTTTGACACGTGGAGGTGCCCATTTCTTGGAAGGGATGATGTGGGTAGGAAACCTGGCACCACCTGGTTGCCAATAGTTAGTATGTGGTGGAACAAATATGGAGACTCAACCAGGTCCTAGGTAAAGTGGGCACATGTGGCAGCTTACAGGCATCATCCACTTGGAAGGATCTTGGATCACCTAGGGGAGCAGCTGGACACCCCTGGAGGGGTCGTCTTGGTTAGGTTACTGAAGGAGTAACACCTGCCCTAAATGTGGACAGTGCTGCCTCATGGCTGAGTCCCAGATTGAATTAGGGAGGAAGGGAGCTGAGTACCAGCGTTCATCTCTCTCTGCTTCCTGACGGTAGAGGAAATGTGACCAGCTCACTTCCTGTTCCTGCTCCACACCTTTTCTGCCTACAGCCATGTCTTCCTCACCACGGTAGAATGATTGCCCTTAACTGTAAGCTGGGATAAATGGCTTTTTCCCTTAAGTTGTTTTTGCCAGGGTGTTTTATCACAGAAACAGGAAAAATAACTAAACGCAGACCTTAGCAATAGTCTAAGCAGGAAACACACAAGAAGAGGAAGCGGGGAATATTTGGCTGAGCGTGGGTGAGGTTATTTATCTAAATCTTGGCATCCAGAGAAAGTCACAAAATTCACACTTTTCCTGGACTGAGATCAATATTAAAGAAAAAAAAGGGAAAATCTCCAGGAAGCTGTGAGTGAATGCAGCCCACATCTCATGGATTTCCATGAGTGCTTCAGGGCAGATCTTAAGACTCTTCTCTTTGGAAGATTTCCTTACCCCTAATCTTGAGTTGGGGTCTCTCAGTAAGTGCCCCTCTACTTTGTTTGGAGACAGGGTCTTTCTATGAATCCAGGCTGGCCTCACACTCATAATCCCCCTGCCTAGGCTTCTTGAGTGCTAAGGTTACAGACCCTATGCCTGACCTTAAAGCCTTTTTAATAGTTTGAGCTCTACCCATAGATGCCAGTACAAGTTGTGAAGAACAAAGATGTCTTGCGACTTTTCCATATGTTCACTGGGGACAAGAAATCCCCTACATGGGAACTAGCAATCTAGAGTAGCACAAGGCATTGGAAAGACAGCACCATGCATGCATAGCAGATGCTCTGGGCTCTGGGGATCAAATGGAAGGTTCTTCCTCATTGTCTCACAACCCCTCCTACCTCCCATCCTTTCTCCATCCAAGCACATGGATATTAAAAGTTACAACGAGTAGAAGAAGGACTTAGGTCTCTGTTGCTTAGTGAGAAATTTTTGCTTTTAACCCTGCAATACTGGCTTCTTTCCTGGGCCTTGTTCCATGAAAAAATGCCTCTTTCCAGGTAACAGTCATGCCCTAAGGGCCTCCATGGATCTGCAAAATCCTGGGGTCTTGTAGAATAGCTGGGGCTCTACAGAGAGGATAGGTCTTCCTGAAGCAGAGATGAACCGGAGGAAGTAGTTGGCATGGATAGCATAAAAGAGACCATTTCTAAGTCCTCACACATCAACTCATTTTTTTTTTCCGTGATGTGGGAGTCCCCTCCGTGTGCTGTGATTACCATTAATGAATAAAGAAACTGTTGACAGGGCAGAACTTAGGTAGGCGGGGAGGACTGCACTGAATGCTGGGAGAAAGAAGGGTGGAGTCAGAGAGATGCCATGGAGCTGCCAGAGTCAGACATGCCGAATCTTTGCTGGTAAGCCACTGCCACATAACGATATACACTAGAAATGGGTTAAATTAATATAAGAGTTAGCCAATAAGAAGTTAGAGATAATGGGTCAAGCAGTGTTTTAATTAATACAATTTCTGTAAGATCATTTCGGTACTGGGCAGCCGGGATGAACAAACAGCTCCCTCTTCGACAACTTTAAAAAGTAGGAGCTGAGTGAAACATGCAATAGCTCTTGTCAGGCCACTGAGTGGTGTTTCTCACAATGGATTTGCTCACTGGAGTACGATACATGGCGTAATGTCTCAAGAAGAATTGCTGTGCTTTCCAGTTAGAAACCTGAGAGATGAAGCCACACAAAGAACTCAGGGAGTGAATGTGTCAACACTGAGAGAACATTTCCAGGCACCCCTTTAAGGTCCAAGTCAGAATGCACAGGGGCTGGTATCTCATCCCCACCCTGCATCCCTTCATGTATTATGACCAAAAGGCCGGCTCCTCTAAGACAACATGGCTTCCTCTGTGTTTATAAGACTAAGCATCTGGTTTTCATTAAATAAAGAAATAGTAATTACAACAAGAATGAGATCACAAATGGAAAGTAGGCAACGTGAGAGGGGACAAGGGGGCTCTATCCGAATAATAGCACAGTGCAGGTATGTAGATGGGGCACCTGACATGACAATTGGTTCAACTGTCAATTTGATACAACTTAGAATTCACTTGGCAAGAGAGTCTCAATTGTGGGATCGTCTAAGTCAGGTTGGCCTGTGGGGGATTGCCTTTCTTGTCTTGATTACCTTAACTGACACAGGAATGGTGTGGTAGGTCCTTCTGTCTATGTGCAGCTTTCATTGGTTAATGAATAAAGAAACTGCCCTGGCCTGTTGATAGGACAGAACTTAGTAGGTCGGGAGGACAGAACTGAATTCTGGGAGGAAGAAAGCAGAGTCAGAGAGATGCCATTGATCCCATGCCTGAGACGGACGCCAGTTAGAATCTTTGCCACTAAGCCACTGCCACGTGGCGATATACAAATTAATAGAAATGGGTTAAATTAATATACGAGTTAGCCAATAAGAAGTTAGAGCTAATGGGCCAAGCAGTGTTTTAATGAATACAATTTCTGTGTGGTTATTTTGGGGCTAAACTAGCCAGGTAGCTGGTACAAACAAGCGGCTTTCCTCCTCCACAGGAAGACCAACCTGAAAGTGGGCAGCATCATTCCCTGGGTTCTGGCCCTGGACTATGTAAGAAAAGAGAAAGCTAGGTAAGCATCAGCCACATATGTATTTATCCTCTCTCTGTTCATGGATGTGATGGGATTAGTTATTTTGAGTTCCTTCCTTGGCTTCCCTGCTGAGGGAAGTGTAACCTGGAATTATTGGTTAAATAAACCCTTTTGGTCCTAAGTTGCTTTTTGTTAGGGTATTTTATTACAGCAACAGAAATGGAACTAGAATGAGACCCTTATTCTGCATTTGTGAGGCTTCTGTCTTCCTCCAGGCTCTGTGCTAAGCACATGAGATGGAGAGGGAAAAGCTGTGAGTTGAAACTACTGGTTGGTGGACAGAAGCAAAGAAGTGAATAGTTGGCCTCCCAGTAGAGTGACAGGGTTAATGACAAGTGACGGGTGATGTAGGGATAGATACAGAATGGGCTCTCAAGATGAGATGCGGTCAGGAAAAAGATCCCAAAGATGTCAATAAGTGGAAGCCTTTCTGGTGAAGAATGGTGCCGATAGGAGCAGGAATAGAGAGGAGGCTCAATTGGCGGCTTAGAGGGGGTGGGAAGCATAGAGAGGAAGCAAATTTAATCTGGGTGGAATGGAAAGGGTCCTATGGCACATGTGTGGAGGGATTCGTGAAAGGTGTGTGGCTGTTCTGTTTCATTAGGGCAAGAGCCAGCTCAAGGCCAGGTCTACTGACAGATATCGCCACCACTGGCGCCTAGCTTGGCCTCATGCAGAAGCCCCAGGGCTGCCTGTTGCCTCAAATCCCAGTGATCAAGATCAGTAAGAAGCTAGCAGGCTAAGAGTGGAACTCTGTGTCTTGGCAGATGGCAGAGTTGAGTTTGTTGAATTCGGCATGGGCACACGTTACTCACACTGCTTGGAGGGACAGAGTGTACAGATCTCAAAGATACACTCTGGGGTAGTAGACTTGTGGACTGGAGCAGTAGAATTCATTTCCATTAAAAAAAATAGAAAGAGAGCTGCTTTGGTAAGGTCAGTGATAATAATAATTAATTATTAATTAACCAAACAGGCATGACAAAACTAGAGTATCTATCGACCATCAGGGAATATGTGGGTGATCAGCTTGGCCAAGCTCATGATCTCACCCCTCAGAGAGACAGTTCTGTGCTGCAAGTGTCAGTCAGCCACTCCCCATGCTGGGCATCCATTTCTCCCCTGTTTACAGTGGCCTGCTTTCCCCAGTGGCGGATGCTTTCCTGTACCTACCACCTGTAACTCTTCTATTTTAACTTAACTTAAAAGTGAATTGTGTTTGTGGGGGTTGCACATGTAAATTCAGTGCCTGTGAAGGCTAGAAGCTGGAGTCGGATCCCCTGGAGACAGAATTACAGACAATTAGGAAGTTCCCGACATAAATTCCGGGAACTGAATTCAAGTTTGTCTTCTGCAAGAACAGCAGATGCGCTTACCAGTTGACCCATATCTCCATCCTCAACACCTACAACTCTTAATAGAAATCCCATCAAATTTCAGATGCTGCTAAGAACTCACAGAGCATATTATCAGACCTCTTCCTTTAACAACCAAGGAAACACAATTTATAGGTGGGAGGTATTGGCAGGGGTCATTCTCTACTGTGCAGGCTAGGCAACAGAAAACCTGGCAGCACCAGCAGCCCTGAAAGTGAGGAGACACGTGGATAGGAGCTGACAAGAGAGCCTGGAAGATGTTCAGAATGTGTGCATCCTTCTGAGTTCAGTTGCTCCATCGTTCTCAGGCAGTACAAGACTCCCCTGTTCCCAGACACAAGAAGCAAACTCCTATTCTTGTGTGTGTGTGTGTGTGTGTTCAAGATCAGTTTCTGTTACTTGACAGACATGATGAGTAAGAGTCTGGGCATGATCAAGTTGGCTTTATTCCTGCTATGCAGGAATGGCTCAACATATGCAAGTCAATAAATGTAATAAGCCACATAAATGGACTTAAAGACAAAAATCATATGATCATCTCAATAGATTAAAAAAAAAAGGACTGAGAAAATCCAACATCCCTTCATGATAAAAGTCCTAGAAAGAACAGGGCTAGAGGGAACATACCTCAACATAATAAAAACTATATGTGAGAAACCTATAGCCAATACCATTCTAAATGAGAAAAGCGTGAAACATTCCTACTAAAGTCAGGAACAGCACAGGGGTGCCCACTATCCCCATCCTTTTCAACTTGTGTTTGAAGTACTAGCTGCAGCAATAAGACAAGGGAAGGAAATTAAAGAAATACAAGTAGGAAAAGAATAAATCAAATTATTCCTATTTTCAGACGACATGATACTACAGATAAGAGCTACTAAAAATCCTACCAGAAAATTTCTAGAAATGATAAATTCAGAGAAGTGTCAAGATACAAAATAAACCTGCACAAATCAATAGGTTTTTATACAGCAATAATAAACATGCAGAGAGAGAGAGATCAAAGACATATTCCCAATGATAATAATCTCAGAGAGAATGAAATTATTTGTAAATAAACATGACCAAGGAGGTGAAGGACTTTTGCAATGAAAATTTTAAACCCCTGAAGAAAAAGATAGAGAACAACACTATAAGATGGAAAGACCGCCCATGCCCATGGGTTGGTAGAGTTCATATAAAAGTAATTTACAGATTCAATACATTCTCAATCAAAATCCCCATCTTGTTTTCCATCAAAACAGAAAAAAGTATTTCCTAAAATTTATATAGAACCACAAAAGACCCCTGTAACTACAAATATTATCCATCCCGTTGGTCCCCCTGGACAGGGTTTTCTCTGCCCACCTATTCCTAAAGCTGCTTATAAAATAACCACTCTGAGATTTAATATTAATTACATACTCTTTGGCCTATTAGCCTGGGCTTCTTATTAACTAATTCTTGCACCTTAAATTAACCCATTTCTATTAATCTATATATCGTCACAAGGCTGTAACTTACCGGTAAGGTTCTTGTGCCTTCTCCTTAGGCAGCTACACAGCATCTGCCTGACTCTGTCTTTCTCCCTGCATTCAGTTTAGTTTTCCTGCCTACCTATCTTTTGCTTTGCCATAGGCCAAAGCAGCTTCTTTATTAACAATAGTAATAAAACATATTCACAGCATACAGAAGGGAATCCCACATCAGACTCCAGATAGCTAAAATAATTCTGGAGAGATTACTATTCCAGATCTCAAGATATATTACAGTCGTAGTGATAAAAATCATATGGAACAGGCAAAACAACAGACATGTGAACAAAATAGAAGATCCAAAAATGAGTACAGCCATTTACTATTTGACAAAGATGCCAAAAAGGAAGCATCTTCAACTTCTGGAGTAACTGGATGTCCAGAAGAATGACATTGGACTCCCAAATATCACTTTGCACTAAAACCATATCCAAATGAATCAAAAACCTAAAGATGAAACCCAAACTAGTGAAATAGCTAGAAGAGAACCCAGCCAGTACCCTCCATGATCTAGGTATAGGAAAGGTTGTTATGAATAGGACATCATTTACCCAAGAGTAAAATCAACAATTGAAAAATAGGACTTAGTAAAACAAAATCTGAATAGTCAAAGAAACAATCAACCCAGCAAAGAGGAAGTACACAGAATGGGAGAGGATGTTTGTCAGCTACACATCTGATAGAGAATTAATACCCAGCATATGTAAAGAACTGAAAGAGAAGAGGAAAAACCCTCAAAACAAACAAACAAACAAACACAAACTAATGACTCTTCAAAAATGGGCTTGTGTTCTAAACAAAGAGTTTCTTCTCAAAAGAAGAACTCAAAATGTCTAAGAAGTATCTCCAAAATTGTCCATTATCCCCAGCTGTTAGGAAAATGCAAAGCAAAATGACTTTGAGATTTCATCTTATTCAAGTCAGAATGTTGAAGAGCAGCAAAATAACTGATAACAAATATTGGAGAGGAAAAGGGGGAAAGGGAGCCCTACTCGTTGTTGGTGAGGTTGTAAACTAGTCCATCCACTCTGGAAATCAGTGTAAAGTTTTAGAATAGATCTACCATATGACCCAACTGTACCCTCCCTGGCATATGCCCAAAGGGTTCTGGATCCTACTCCAGAGATACTTACTCAACCATGTTTATTGTTGCTCTATTTATAATTGCTGGGAAATACAAACAACCTAAGTGTCCTATAACTAACAAATGGATAATATAAACCTGATACATATATACCATGGAATGCTATTCAGCTGTGAAGAAAAATGAAATCATTAACTTGGCATAGAAATGGATTGAACTAGAAAAGATCATCCCAAGTGAGGTAATGCAGACCCAGGAAGACAAACTTCACATGTTTGGATGATTTATCTTCCACCACTACATTCTCAACCTGCCTGTGTCATTATATAAGGAGTGATTTTTGTAGATATAGATGAGTTGTGTTTTACACTCCAGTTTGCCAATTTCTATCTTTAATATGGTGAAATTATACTGTCTTATTTAATAGAATTGCTGATATGTTGAAGTCTAAGTGTTTTTTTTTTTTCTTTTTCTGAAACATTCTATAAAAGGAACTTAGGGGAGAAAGGGTTTATCTGTTTCTTAGTCCCAGGGTACAGTCTATCATGTTAGGGAAGTGGCAGGGATTTGGGGCAGCTGGCCTTGTTGCATCCGTAGTCAAACCAGAGAGCGATGCCTACTGGCGCTCAGCTCATTTTCTCCTTTTAATACAGTCTGGGATCGCAGCCTAGGGAACAGTGCCTCCCACAGTGGGCTGGTCTTCCTACCTCAATTCATACCACCAGGATAATCTCCCCACAGGCAGGCCTGTCTCCCAGGTCACTCTGGATCTCAACACATTTCCAACTGCGATTAAAAAAACAAAAATCCATACTAAGTCTTCCTCTCCTCTCTTCTCTCCCCTCCCCTCTCCTCGCCTCTGCTTTTCCTTCTCTTCCCTCTTCCTTCTCTTCTCTTCTCGTCTCCTCTCTCTCTCTCATATGTGGAAGCCTTGGTGTTGTTCCTCAAGAGCTAGCCATCTTGTGTTTTAAAACACATCCTCTCATTAGGACTCAGGGCTGACCACTTTGTCTAGGCTGACTGGCCAGCAAGTCACAGAAATTTTCCTGTCTCCCATTTCCCAGCACTGGAATTGCAAGTCCATTCTATCACTATACCTAACTTTAAAAAAAAATGATTTAAATCAGTGCTGTTTCAGAAATATATGCAAGCAGACTGGTGATGTGAATTAGTTCACTGTGGATATCCCAGAGGCTGTCTTGGATTTTAGTTCAATTTTAGGTTCAGTCTTAGAGTTCAAAGCAGACATTACTTTGTGCATTAAACTCTGAGTGGGATCAAGCGGGCTAAGTTCCTGTCAGCACATAGGGAATAGATCAGATCTGTGACTCCCTAACACTATTGTAGTACACACACACACACATACACGCACATACAAACATACACACACTGCATATGCACATATACACACATGCACACCACATACCCCCTCACACATGCACACATGCACATGCGCACACATATTGCAACACACTTGAACTAGGCTAAGAGGAAGGTGAATGAAATGCTTGAATATCTAAGAGTATTTGAGTAATTAAAGAGTAATGACAAGAGACAAAGTGACCATCTGTCTATTGTCCTCATGTATCAGATCACTGTAAATATCATCTATAAATACATAACTCCTTATTTTTACTTGACAAAACATAGTTTGTGGCATGTAAGATTTTTAAATATGTAGATATTATAGGATGATTAAACCAAGATGATTAACATCTTTATGTATTTGACTTTTAGTTGTTGTGAGGACTCTGAAAATAAGCTTTGTTAGCAATTCATTGTAATTATCCATTGTCACCATGTGGGACAATACGTTTTTTGAATCCTTTAATACTTAAAGGTGATAAATTATTATTCCTTTTATAATAAATTGAGGCTTACCATGGTCATATTTAATAACTGGCAGAACCTAAATCCAAACTCTAAGCTGTCAGATTTGAAAGTCTGCCTTGGTCCTTGTTTCTCGTGGGAGGGGGTGGGCTGGAAGGCAGTCGTGAGAGGATACAGTAGTAAAGACCCTGAGTGGATAGGGCTGGGGTTTCCTCAAGTCTCTGTTCTCTCACAGTTTTGGAGTGTCTAGGCCTTAAGTATGCAGTCTTTTGTCCCAAAGATGTCCTTTTATTTCAAGGGAGAAAGCTGGGCTGGGTTCTATTCCCTGCTGGGGTCTGAAGGGTGTTGGCAGGGTCTCCTTCCTGAGTGTGTGTGACTAAGAGAGGTGGGAAGACCCACAGCACAAGACCCGCCGCCAAGAACATCTTGGGTGGAGAGACTTCTGGGACATTTTTTCCACTCTGCATCAGACAGAGTAAAATTGATTAGCATCTAATTGGTTTCAGCTGTGCTTAGAGTAGTGCACAGAAAACTTCGATGGACTTTAGTAGATTCAATTCCTTATGGTTAACAGATAGAAAGAAAACACCCCAAAAGAGAGAAACCAGTGCTTTGGCTCCCATTTCACCCATTTGGAATCTGGACTACTTTGGGTCCAGAATGAAAACAAAGAAACCAAAGAAGGAAATCTCTGTCCCGGAGACTCGGGTAGATGGCTGCCTAGAAATCAAAACATCTGTGTTGGGTCCTGGCTTTCCATGAACAGCCACATGCTCTTGGTTAAACCTTTTTATATCCCTGCACTGTGCTCCAGTCTCTAGAAATAACAAGACACTAAGGAGCTTGATCTCAGTGATCTCCAAAGCGCCTGTCTTCTCACAATGCATAATTGGTTTCCACCAATCACTCTGATGAGCCGGAACAGTCCCAGAATAGCATGGCAGTGCAAGTGCTTTCGTGAATTAAGGACTAGAAGACAAAGGAAGGGCTGGGAAAATCTGTTTTACTGGGTGTTTTTGGACAAGGATACCTTGGTCCCTGCCCTTCCCATCTCCATCCACGGAAAGGGATGGAGGACACTTTCTATGAATGCAAAGTCTTTTGTTAGTAGGTTTGGACAGTGCTAGATGTGTAGTTCACTGACCAAAGTGTGCACTTAGCCTACACAAGGCCCTAGGTTCAAAGAAAATGAAATTTGTTTCATGAAGCTTGGTGCAAATAGTCTATATTTGAAACAGCTTGCCAGCTAAGCTGCCATTCAGTCCTCTTTCTGCTTTACCTATCATTTCCTTAAGTCGTTCCTGCTCTTTATTTGCCCTTTCTCCTCCCGTCCCACCCTCGTTTGTTATGTTTGTCTGGCTTAAGTCATTTTTTTCTGGGTTTTTCCCAAAGCTCATAGATGACCAAGATGGCAGCTTAAAGTGTAAACCATCCTAGAGAACTTTCGCCCTGTGACCCAGCTATGTAAGAGCCCTGAGAGGGAGCTATTTGAAGCCCTTTGTACCACCAACATTTCTTTGTCCTTATTACCAAATCTCAAATTATCTTTTAGCTAACTTGTAGACTCAACCCCAAGATCTAGGAAACTTCTGACCCATCTCTGGTGGTACTTCCAACTTCCCCACTTACCCCCAAGGGCCACGAGGCTTAGAGTAGATTTGCTGAGCAGAGAGAAATGAGAAGCACCTCGTGCTGGCTAGTGTTGTGAGCTATCTGTACATTTTGTGAAGATGTATTGCTCTGATCAGTGTAATAAAGAACTGAACGGCCAATGGAGAGGCAGGAGAGACTAGGCAGGATTTCTGGGCTGAGAGAGGACTCTGGGAAAAGGAAAGGTGCATTCACCAGCGAGATGCAGGGGAAACAGGGCTGCAGTACAGAGATGAGGTAACGAGCCGCATGGCAGAACATAGATTTAAACATATGGGTTAATTTAAGTTATAAGTGCTGTTTGGAAACAAGCCTCAGCTAAAGCCCAAGCTATCGTAATTGATAATAAGTCTCCGTGTCATTATTTGTGGGCAGGTTGTCCCGACAAGGAAGTACTATTACAGGCTAGTTTTATGTCAACTTGACACAAGCAAGAGTCATTTGGGAAGAGGAAGCCTCGAACGAAAAAGTGCCACTGCCAGATTGGCCTGTGGGGAATTTTCTTGGTCGATGATTGATTTTGGAGGGCTCAGGTCACTATAGATGTGGACTGATAGGTCTGAATTCTATAAGAAAGCAGACTGAGCAAGCCATGAG
Source organism: Ondatra zibethicus (assembly GCA_004026605.1). Classification (NCBI taxonomy): domain Eukaryota; kingdom Metazoa; phylum Chordata; class Mammalia; order Rodentia; family Cricetidae; genus Ondatra; species Ondatra zibethicus. The sequence goes on from PVIU01007512.1 coordinate 59,378, forward strand.
GAGAGAGCCAGTAAGTACCATTATCTATTTCTTTGCTTTCAGTTCCTGCCTCCAAGTTCCTGCCTTGACTTCCCTGGATGATGGACTACAAGTTGTAAGATGAAATAAACCCTTTTCTCCCCAAGTTACTTTGGGTCATGTTTTATTACAACAATAGAAATCCTAGCTAAGACACACCATTCATCTCCCCAAATGGGCTAGTGAACAAAACTGCTCAGATTGCTAGACCCTGGGTTGATGCTGCTGCATCCAGGGTCCATGGCTCTCAGGACACAGGCTGTAAGAACAGAGCATTGCTAGGGTCCCACTATAAAGAGTAAGACCAAAGACCTGTTGGCCTTGGCTGCAGCAGGTAACTAGGAGCTGATGGAGGTAGGTTTGATAGCAATGCAAGGAGCTGTAAGACCGAAGGTGAGATAAGACTCAGGTTCCAGGTAATATGTAAAACCAAGCAGTATTTTCCCAAAGTAGAACTCTTTCTCAAGGGTACATTGTGCACTAGAAATCCGAGGTCTGGGAGAGTCTGGTTTCAGGCATTACCGATCTGACTGACTCATGGATCTGGGAATGGCTGCCTTGTTAGACTGGAAAGTTTCCCTCTGGAAATATCGTGTGTCCCCTGCAAAGGGAAGGGAGGCTGGCAGGCAGCAAATGCTTCTTAACACTTCTGGCATCTCTTTTCCATCTGGGCATAAGACTTGCCTGTTCACCAGGGACTCATGGGAACAACGCAGCATCTCTCAAGTCTCCCTTTCTCCAGAAGAAGTTACAGATTCTGTGTCCCTGTACTCTCCTTGGGCCCCCAAACAGAACACAGTCCATAGAGTGAGCCCTGCCAATCAGCGAAGCTCATAGTACCACATACCTTCTTCACTCAAGGTTTTCTTTATCTTTCAGACGCTGTTCCTCTTGCGTTTATGTGTGCTTAGGAATGCGGTGGAGTACCTGGACAGACATGAAAAAAAGGACAATCAGGCTGGTGTGACAGCTCTAAATACTTGTGCTTTTTTTTTTTTCTGCTATGAGTGCATAGGTTCCCTTGGTTCCATCTCCTCTAGGCTGGCTTAAGGAACAGGGTCCTTACACTCCCTACAAGTCCAGCCCCCTTCCTCTAGCTTCCTCGGTTTTGGCAATAAGCCCAGACTCACTTTGCAAGGTCTCCATCCTGTGTTTTCTCCCCACGGCTTCAACAGTACCCTGACATGGACCCCAGGCATTTTCCCTGGCTTCCCAGCTCCAGTTCACCCTGAATGAGCAAATGGATGTTGGAAGGCCACCTAATTTTTAAACCATTCTAACAAAGAGACAGTGAGGGAGTTTAGTTCCTTGCAGGCACTGCGCTCCTCATGCACTGTTCTGGCTTGGCTGTGGAAGAGAGGGTGTGGTTTGTGGTTAGACTTGTGCCCTCATCCCAAACTCGCAACTCAAACTCTGTTTATCCTCCAGGTCCCTCTCTGAGCTCTTTTTAAGGCTGCCCTTCCTTTCTGTGGCATCCTGAGGCTGAACACCAATGAGCTAGTTAATGAGCTCAGGCAGCCTTATCTGACTTTTATAAACTGAGCGACAGAGGGTTAAGAGAAATCCAGCCACGATTGTGCAGAGTGCCGCGCACAACGAGTTCTATGCCACTGCTCTTGAATCAACCTTATTAAAGGCTGCTTATAATCCTGGAATCAGGGATGCTGAATGTATTGGAAACTGACTGGGACAGCTTAGACTTTCTAGTTTTCCCATCTCAGCTTTATTTTCAGCCAGGAAATCTGATATCTCTTAAGACCTGCTTTTGCCATAGGCAAAACTATTTTTAGTTGCTATAGATGAATGCTGTTTATTTGCAGAAAAGATTTGCTTTTCATCAACCAAACCTACTTTATCAGTAATTGGGTCATCTGTGGAAAACTCATACCCCCAAGTGGTGACTAAAACCCTGAGAAGTCTTATTTATTATAGCTCTACATTTATATATTATTATTCTAGAACACACCAATTAAGAAAACTCAACCCTTCCCTTGCCATCACTTCTGCTTTGAGTGTGAGCTCTTTCATTGTTGTCCAAGAGGGTTTGAATTTCATTTCTTATGAAGAGAGACTGTGAGGCGCTGCTCCCTAACTGGAGATTTTGTGTGCTGAGGTCACTGAGTTCTTGGGCTTTGGTCCAGAGTGAGTTCATTTCTGCCTGCTAAGATTTAAGTGGGACTGTTAATAGCAGGGCCTTGTTTGCAAGCCAATGATGTCTTTTCTTCTGACTCATGCTAAGTAGGACTGCATTGTATGTTAAGATGCTCATCAAGTTCCTCTAAAACTTAAGTATTGCAGAACTCTACAGGGTCAATCCCAGGGATAATTAAAACACACATCCCAGATCTGATAAAGCTTAATGAATCGATACTGGGATGGCATAGACATAGCCATTGAAATAAAATAACAACTCTCAATCTCAAGTTAAATGCATCAAAATGGATTTCAGCTGTATCTAACAGTTAACAAGAGAGTCCTTTCAGGGTGTGTTTTTAAAACTGGTTTGATGGAAATGGAAATGGAAAAAACAAAAGAAAAACCAACTCTAGAGTTTGAAAGGGGAAACAAAGTGTTCACTGATCGCAAGCTTGTCCATTAAGCCTGCTTACCCACGAGCATCAGAGACTCAAGAAATTGGCACTTTTGTGAACCTGAATGGGAATGCAGAGACTGTGAGAAGAAAATTGGCACTAAAATTATCCACCCAGTTAGTCCCTCTAGCCTTCAGGAAGAAAAACATGTTTCAAAATTACTTAAAAAGATTATCCGAGATGTGCACAAGGATTGCAGAAGAGTGGCATTTACATTTGTCACAGTGAAAAAATAAGCCAGACAGATTTCCCTGAAGTAGAGAACTGGATAAACAGACGGTGTTGCACTGTCACAGGAATCCTCCTAAAACAATGTCATGCGTTTGTAGCATGACTTTTCCTGGGATTCTATCTCTATTCACTCCAGAAAACGATGCCAATGACAACCAAGAAACGATGCTATGTAACTAGTTTTGCAAACCATTGTAGTTACTTCCACCAAAGCTGCCATCAAAGTCTCTTCCTCTCAGCTTTTTGACCACTTGTTTGTCTTTGGGAAGTGGGGAGCAGAGCCTCTCTCCTTTCATAAGGGGTCATAGCAGCTGTGCTTCAAGACAACAATAATCATATCCACCCCAAGGAAGCAGTCATGAAACAGCCTTAGCAACAAAGTTCATATGGAAACTGTGATGTATTTTTTCAGATGTTTTAAGAGAACAAATCAGGTTACAAAATGGCAGACTCTAAAGCTTAATAGCATGCAATACAGACCTGTCAGGAAAGATATGCCTGCTGGTGCAATAATGGCATGATTGTTATGGTTTAACTGATAGAGTTCTGATTGGATTTGAAACCTGATCCACAGGAAGAAATTCATACCTGGTATTATTGTTAGCCTGGTCAAAAGTCTATGGTTTGGGATTCCAAAGGCTTTAGGGGAATCTATTACTGTTTGGTAAATGAGCACATTGTCAAACTGCCTTCTAAGTATTTATGTTTAGACCCTTAGGTTAGTGGTTCTCTCAATCTTAGTCAGACACTTCTTTCTGCCGTGGTCAACTGTTAATGCAGAGTTTCATAACTGTCAAAGTGCTTAGAATAAGTATCCATTTAGTGACCAGCCCTAAACGGGACACCTATATCAACTCTTCTAAGACTCAGGAAATATCACAGAAGAGGAAGGCAGAAAGAATGTAAGTGCCGGAGAATGAAGAAGAGTGTGTGAAATGCCTGCTAGACATGGCATGGATGCTGTGCTCATGAACTCCCTGCAGCTGTTTGCTAGCATAATACCCACATAAACACGACAGGCCAATGAGATTCTTCAGCATTCCAGGGGGGCAACAGTCATTGGATCCTGTTAAAAGAAGACATGGTGGGATGTTCTTAGGGGGAGTGGAGGGAGAGGTGGTGATGTAGATATGTCACGTGTGCATAAAATTGCCAAAGAAAAGAAAACGTATTCTTTAAAAAATCATCAGTGGGAAGCAATTAATAAATGGGACCTCCTGAAACTGAGAAGCTTCTGTAAAGCAAAGGACATGGTCAACAAGACAAAATGCAAGCCTAGAGAATGGGAAAAGATCTTCACTAACCCCACATCAGACAGAGGTCTGATCTCCAAAATATACAAAGAACTCAAGAAATTGGTCATCAAAAGAACAAATAATCCAATAAAAAAATGGAGCACAGACCTAAACAGAGAACTCTCAACAGAGGAATCTAAAATGGCTGAAAGACACTTAAGGAAATGTTCAACATCCTTAGTCATCAGAGAAATGCAAATCAAAACAACTCTGAGATTCCATCTTACACCTTTAAGAATGACCAAGATCAAAAACTCTGGTGACAACTTATGCTGGAGAGGTTGTGGGGTAAAGGGAACACTCCTGCATTGCTGGTGGGAATGCAAGCTGGTACAGCCTCTTTGAATAGTAGTATGTCAATTTCTCACAAAATTAGGAAACAACCTTCCTTAATACCCAGCAATACCACTTTCGGGTATTATACCAAAGGATGCTCAATCGTACCACAAGGACATGTGCTCAACTATGTTCATAGAGATTAATACGCTTGTAATTCCTGTCAGTTTTTAAAACTGCCTTTCACCTCCACTCTTATTTGAAGTTTTTGACTTTCTACTTATCCAGAGATTCTAGGAAATTAAGTTTGCTTATGCTAAAGTCATCAAAAATGTCCTTAATTTTGTTTCTGTGAAGTCTTTTTAGAAGGTGTCAGGTCACATTCACAGGCTGTTAAATTGGTCAAGGAGTCATCAGGCCTGCCATAAAACAGCTCTTTATTACTACAAATATCTCCACGGACAAGCTCCACCCCGAAGAAGCATGCAAAGAAGAGCAGAAAAGAGGGCAGTTGTGGTGATCCGGGGTGCTCCTGCGTGTCCTGCCTAGAGCGGGCTACTGGATTGAAGGCAGAGAATTGAGGCTCCCACCAGGAAGACTATGCGCTGGGGAGACATCAGTTCTTCAGGTCAATACGTCTTTGGGGTGTGGTGCCCTAACCGCTGTAATGTCACAGCACAGGTGAAAGCAAGTCTTGGCCACATGGGACATTCTATTACAGCTTTATTATTCAAACACATTAGAGAGCAGTATACTTGTACCAGCTGTTCCTGAATCCAGATGTGTGTTCAGGGAAGCCACATCCAGCAACTATCAACTTTCAGTGATCACATCTCATCTCTCTCTGTCTCTGTTGTATCTGTTTCTTTGTCTCTGTCTCTCTCTCTCCTACACAGTCAGGGAAAGAGAGAGACATTTTAAGATGGCAGGTTATTGCGGTACTCTCTAGAACTCTGACTTCCCCTCTATCTCTTTGCCTTGGCCATAGAACTCTGCCTCTCCTCCTGCCTCCACCCGTGCCCTGTGCAAATTCAGTTGCCTGAAGGACAATGAGGCAGCCCCCTTCCAAGCCTCCAGCAGGAGACTGCCCCAGGTTTCCCACGGTGTGTAAGGAGCGACTTGAGCAGCCCCTCTAGCTTCAGCGTGAGCAGCTGGCCTCGGGCCGTGAGGTACAGGACATTATAACTGCTTGACACCCACAGCATGAGGTTATGCAGACCCAGGCCAGTAAGGAAAGTGAGATGGGAAATGAAGGGTTAGTGATAGGCACCAAAGCATAGCCTAGGCAGGGAGAGAGTGTGGTAGGCTGGTGAGAGTGGAGGGGCAGGGGGGGGACTGATGAAGCGTGAGCACGAAGTGAAGGCAGAAGCAGTGGTTGGTTTGTTCCGTGGCAATATGTGTGTCATCAACAGTTTCGCCACCCAAGGCTTTAGGGTCGTACACCGTTTACCCCATACGCCAGGTGAAAAAATAAGTAATGGTGAAAAGCAGAGAACGATGATTTATTTGGTGTAACTGTGTTAGGAAAAGGAATGCATAAAGTGTTCTAATGAACCCAAGTCAAAGATTGGGTACTGATGTGGGGTTTAGGTTTAAATACAAGGCAAGGAGTCTGCGTAATTGAGTAGTCCTGATAAGGGCCGAGTCGCACCAACCTTTGGCACTTTGTTGTCTCAGCTCTAGTTCTGCGAGGTGGTAGACTACATTGTTAAATGGTTAATCTGTTAATTGCTGAGGGTAGGATGCTGCCACCATCATGGATAATTGTCCTCATCTGGGATGACTGCACAGGAAAGGTTAAAGACAATAACAGTGTCTGTACCTTCGGCCAAAGTGTGGCCACAAGAGGAAGGCAATGGTGGCCAGATTTCCCCTGGCTTTGGTCACTATCCTAGTCTGCTTTCTGTTGCTGAGATGATACACCAACCACAGTCGACTTGCAGAGGGAAGGGTGTATCTGTTGCTGAGATGATACACCAACCACAGTCGACTTGCAGAGGGAAGGGTGTATCTGGCTGGCACTTCTAAGTGATTGCCTAGCCTTGAGGGAAGCCCGGCTAGAAGTCAAACAGGAGCCTGGAGGCAGGAACAGAAGCAAAGGCTGTGGAGGAATGCTGCTTACTGGCTTGCCCTCCATAGTTTTCTCAGCCTGCTTATACAAACCAGGGCCACCTGCCCAGGGGTGGTGTTGCCTACCCACAGTGCTCTGGGCCCACCAGTATCAATCTTCCACCAAGAAAATGCCCTCCAGGTTCACCCATGGGGCATTCTGATGGGGACGCTCCTCTGTTGAGGCTCCTTTCTCTCTGGCATCTCTAGTTTGTTGACAAAAATTGACCAGCATAGCTACCTGGGGCCCAAGTGAAGACTCTGCGCTCTTGAGTAAAAGCAGCTTCTAAGTACGTGTTCCAGTCTTAGCCTTGTGTGCCCCTTCCATTCATGGTCACAAAGCTACGCAAAGTGTAGCTTCCATAGACATGGCTCTTCGCTGTTCCGTTCCTTCAGTGCACCGCAGCCTGCTCCATTGCTTTCCAGAACTCAGTGCTGTTGCTGAGAAGTCCAACGCCTGTCCTCCTCCTCCCTTCTGTCTTCCTCTCCTCCCTCCCGCTCCTTTTCTCCTCCTCTTTCTCCCCCACCCCCCACCTTCTAAATTAATGTGTGCTTCCTTTCTGGCACATCAAGGTTTCATTGTATTCTCTGTCTTCCTAAGTCTCCCTATAGTGCTCCCAGTGTGGGTTGTTTTTATTTGTCTTTTGGAATCAGGAGTGAACGTCCAATGCAAATCTTTCTGTCGTTTGCTCTGGGAATTCTTGACTGACGCCTTTATTTTCAGCACTGATGTTGCTTTTCTGTGGCCCTTCCCACTCTTTTGTCTGGGGTGCATATTATACGCCTAGGACAAAACTTGCATATTTGACCCGTTTTTCTGTGTTGCATGTGGAGAAAACTTGTCCCTAGAATCCCCTGCGTCACCTGTTTTCTTTTTAGTGAGTCTAGAAATCATTCCATTTATTAGCATTTTAAAAATAATTCCGGCTACATTTCTGTTTCCAAGCATCCCAGTTGCTTATGTTACATATTCATCTGTTTTGCTTCATTTATGCCTGTTTTGTCCCACAATAGCTCCTCTTCTCTTGTCCCCTTGAGCTTTCATATTTTAAGCAATTTGCCACACTACATTAAAATTAATTCCCCTTTGCAGTGAATGTATGTTCTGATTTCATGTTTACTGCCTGCATATTTTTAAACTTAGGCTTCATAATTTTGATTTGCAGGCTTATTTTAAGTGGAAATTGTTTCATGGTTTGTTTGTGGTCTGCTTTCTTTCCTGCTTCTCTGCTCTCATTGTATCTGTTTCTCTAAGTCTAATTGGTTCTGGGCTGTGGGATCCCGGCTGTTTTTTGAACCCAGCATCATAAAGGCAGTTTAGGACTGGGATCGTGAATGCTGATCTGTCTCTTAGGTGATTCTAGCTCCTGTCAAGTTGATAATCAACACTAACCATCACAGCCCTGAGCTGCCTTTTTGATGCTGGGTTCCTAGAGCTCAGAACGAATTAGATTTAGAAACACATATAAGGAGAGCTGAGAGACAACTCTCTGATCATGACAGTGAGGGATTCTAAGAATGGTGTCAGCCTCTGGCCAGGCCTGCGAGGTATTATCTTGATTAAGTTAATGAAATTGGGAAGACTCGTCCTAAAGTTGGGCAACACCATTCCCTGGAACTGGGTCCTAGAATGCATTAAAAGAAAGAAAGAAAAAAAGGAAGGAAAGAAGGAAGAAAGGAAGGAAGGAAGGAAGGAAGGAAGAAAGAAAGAAAGAAAGAAAGAAAGAAAGAAAGAAAGAAAGAAAGAAAGAGCTAGCTGATTACACACATTATCATTGCTCTGCTTCTTGGCTACCGACAAAGTGTGACCAAATCTTCAGCACCGCTCTTATGATTCCTCTGCCCCTTAGACTGTCCCCTTGAACTGTGTGCCCAAACAGATCCTTCCTCCCTAAGTCATGTGTTTTGTCACTGCAGTGAGACAAACAGCTGACCCAGGACTCGCACGGTGATGCTGAAGACATCTCAGGCCTGCACCCAAGCTGGCACGTGCCTCCTGTCTTTTCCTGGTCTCAGGTCTGTGTTTGCGTCTTCTCATCCTCTAGGAGGTCACAGAGTTCCCTGAATCGCAGCTCAGGTCACCTCTGGCTAAGGAAAATGATTCGAATTCAAGTCCCTGATTATCAGTTGGGGAAAACATCCACCTCACCCCAATCCCATCTGATTCCTTCACACAACTTGCCATTTTGTGTTCTGTTATTTTGTATTCTGTTATTTTTTCTCATTTGTAGATACAGTAAATCCTTTTTCCTGCAAACATAGTGTAATTTTTGTTTCATGTTTACACCTTTACTATACATCTGGGGAATAATAGCAAGGTCACAGTGTGCTTGTTTATGCTGTGTTGGGGATCCACCCCGACCCTGTGAACTTCTGTCCAATTGCATTGGGCACTCAGCAGCCATGTTTAAAATTTTAGTTGCCATGTATTGTTTTCTGCAACAAACGTGACCATCAGTTAGTACATGGGCCATCAACGGCCATGCTAAAGAACTGAATGGAAATTTTGTAGCTTGCACAGTTAAGATGACATGCTACGTTGAAATAGAATGGAGCGTCCATTTCCATCAAGGATAAATTTAGACTCCCTGAAATAAGAGCTTTATGTCTGAACTGATTTCCAATGTCTGTAGTCCCTAAAGTACAGGAACAGCATTCCTTAGGGATTTAAGATGAAGACAAAGTCATAGGACTTGATAGCTTAAAGGAATGCTGAAGATTGTGCATTTATTTCCACATCTGGAAGAGAGACTAAGAGAAATGAAAGATTTTCCTCAAAGTTACATATTAGGGAGATTTTGTGCAATTGGGTCAAATGTAAAAAGTTACATACTAGGCTTGTATTTCTGCAACAAAGTTGTCCATACCATGTATCAGAAGTGAAGGAAGAAGAAGGCCTGATTGCTTCCCTGATGCGTTGTTTACAGCGTGGAGTCACTACACAGAACAAACCACATCCGGGTTCCTTAAGTGCTCAGCTTTAAGCTACTTTGGGTTTTTAAAATGTCGATATGCACATGCCAGCCTTCCTTGTTCCACATAGAAAGCTGCACTGGTGAGGATGCTCCTAATTCTCTCCCACGGCCACATCCTACTAAATGTCTATTTGAATAAACACAGGAGAAAACTCAAGAGTAGTGTGAACATAGAAAATGTACATTTATTGGCCAGCGACCACAAGCATTAAAATATAGCTCTTTATTAAACAGACTGATTAAGGAGAAAAGCAATTTATTACATGAACTTTGTGTAGCGCGTAAACTTGCTGAGAAGGCTAGAAAGCTAGACCTGTAGGTGAGTTTATAAAAGCAGTGCAAACCTTTAGGCATGTGCTCTACCGTTGATCTATTTATTACTCTAACAGGTTTTTCTTTGGACCGCCAGCTCCCAAATAATGACATGGAGACTTTTTAGTAATTACGAAACCTTGGGCCTTAACTTAGGCTTGTTCCTAAATAGCTCTTGAAACTTAAGTTAACTGGTTTATATTAATCTACATTCTGCCACGTGGCTTGTTACCTCTCCTTAGTACTGTATGTCCAATTTCTTTCGAGTCTGGCTGGCAAATCTCCCATGCCTCGGATTCTTTCCCAGAGTTCCTATCTCTCCCCAGAAGTCCAACCTATCCTCTCCTGCCTAGCTATTGGCCGTTCAGCTCTTTATGAAACCAACCAGAAGGTGCCTTAGGCAGGTGATGTAAAACAGAGATACAGCTTTACGCAGGATACAGAAAGATTATCCCCACATATTACCTCTGCCCTTGGCCAGCACTTTGGGTCCGGTCCAAGCCCTCCCCAGCCTCAAAAATTCATAAAGTAATAGTAAATGAAATCAACTGGCATTAGAGGTTCAGTGCACCCCTCCTTGTCCTTCTGGCATTGAAGTTGAGTAATCAGATCACTAAGCTTCACAATGATGAGCACAGGAAGGCATTATTTCCAGTCTTAAAAATCACTCTTTTTTTTAAAGGGCTATTTTGGGTCCAGGGTTTCTCTGTGTAACTTTGCCTGTCCTGGAACTCATTTTGTAGACCAGGCTGGTCTCAAACTCAGAGTTTGTCTGTCTCTGCTTCCCAAATGCTGGGATTAAAGGCGTGTGGCACCACCACCTGGCTAAAAATCACATTGTTTTTAATGTTTACTAAATGCTTTTAATTTGCCTATGCTCCTCTCCGAAATGTAGCATGTGGGGGCTGCTCTCAAGCAGCTTGCAATCTAAGTGGAGATGATGATGAAAGTTAGTCAAACCCCATCTAATACTAAGCTGCATAGCACTTGATGGACAGATGTTTAGGGACAGACACTGTATGTGCTCCTGCATGGTGCATACCCCAGCAGTTCTCACTGGCTGCGTGGCTTGAAGCAGTAGCCCTAGTAGAAGAGCCACCTGGCAACTGTGCTCCTATTTCTCCTCCCAAGCCTTATCCTTATACAGTTTGAAACTGGTCTCCATTTGTAGCACCCACGTCATAAGCGATTTCTAAAGCTTTCACTGTAATGACCTAACCCTTGGTTCTTTGACAACCTGTACTTAAAACAAAATTCACCTTTTGAACCTGCAAATAAAACCCCCCTCCTATTCAGTTATTGTTATTTTGACCATTTGAGGCCCATGATTCTAATTTATTCTAATTTGGGCCCTGGTTCTATTACTCAGCTGTTAGTATGAATATGATTGTCGAAAGCTTCAACCTGAACAGGCCTTAATCATAGGGAAGTTTAGAGTCCTGTGAAGTTGGTGAGATGTTGCTGTCTGTCGTCATTCATGTTATCGCTGACGTCTCAGAGCATGGAGCTGGGCAGATGGATCAGTCAGGAAAGGGCAGGCTACGCAAGTTGGAGGATGGAGTTCCAATGGTTAGAATGCACAGAAAGCCAGGCTTGCATACTGGTGTGCACCAGGCTCTCTCTGCTGAATAGGCAAACATGGGAGGATCCCTGGCCAGCCATTTTCCAGCCAGTGAGCTTCAGTTCAGTGAAAGTGTCAAAATAATAATATGGATCACAACAACAACAATAATAATAAGGTGGAGAGTGACGATAAAGACACCTGACATCAACCTCTGACCTGCATGTGCACATGTATGCACAACCCCCACGTGAACATGTACACACACACAGAAAAACGACTGAATGAAGTCTCTGGGCAGGGGTTGCTCCCTTTCTTACAGGGGAGACCAGCGATGTTCAGGGTAGTGAGCTGACTTAAGCAAGTGAAGATCCAGGAAAAGGGTGTGTCTTCAGATTGTTGCTGAGGTGTTCTCGTTCTCTTGAAACAAAACAAACATATTTAAAGGGATCTTTTGTTCATTTTTAATTTTGTAAGCATATGTTAAGGTCATTAGCACTGTGGGAAACGACACATTATCTCTAAGTGATAGATTTAAAAGTCCCAAAGCCTTTGGCTTAAGCTGGAGTGCGTTTCTCCGGCACTTCTTTACTTTGGAAGCAGTTCGCTTTGTGGGCTATTGTACTGTGCTTATTCTGAACTTTGCCTTTTCTGAACAGAACATGTTTCAGAGTTCTTCCCCCGTGAGGATTTACCTGTATTGTTCATCTCCTTATCTGACGCATGGTGTTCTGCTTCAAGGATGCACATAAGGATTTATAGACTGACTAAAGAGGCTCAGTTTTTAGTCCCCTGATGGAGGATAGTGTGAAGATACTATGCGCTCAGTAAAATTCGGGCATTAGTTACTTTTCTGATTACTATGACCAAAATCCCTGCAAGAAGTAATGGGAGGGTGGAAGGATTTACTTTGGCTCACTGTTTGGCTCACCTTACGGCAGGGAAGGCATGGCAGTAGGGATAGCTGTGGCTGTGGCAGCAAGGATGTGGGGCTGCTTCCTCACATTTTAACAGACCGTGAAATAGAGTCAGGACAGGATTTGGGAGCTGGGCTGTACATCTCCATGCTCCTCCATCTAGGTCCCACCTCGTAAAGAGTCTATAACTTAGAATCGCCCAATAGAACCACAAGAAGGGGATTCATAAGCCTTTGGGGGGGCACTTTAAACCACATTTAAACCATAGCACCATATTTTGAGGTTTGACTTTTCCCTTAGCAGCAGTCAGAATGGACAATACGGTCTCCTGATGCCAGGTGAGCTTTGGCTCCCAGTCAGCCAGCAATCAGGAAGACAGGCAGACCACACACAACATAGTGCACTATGTTGCTAACCATAATGTGTATTTAGCTATGCTAAATACATTTGTGACATGATATGGTGTCTTCAACTTATAACAGGTTTCTAAGGTTATGGTTCCAGTGAAATTAAAGAAGAACCTGTAATTAATTTAACTTTCTGTCGACAGAAGAAAAGTTTTTTTTTAATCTTTATTACTAACACAGTGTTGTAATAAAAACCCTGTGCATGAATCTTTTGATACCTGAGAGGTATTTCTCTAGGCCGGATCTCTGGAAATGGAATGACTGTTCTATTAACGAAACTCTTCCAAAAGGCCACCGTAATGTGAATGAAGTCAGCATTTCCCCGTACTCTCAGGAATATTGATTAGTCCTGGTAGCAATTTCTAACTTGAATTACTGAGTTACTAATGAAGCTGAGCCCCATATATTTCCTAGTCAAGAGAACAGCTCATTCTTTTGGTTATATTATCGCCACTGTGCTCTTTTTAAATGAGCGTCTATGTGTGCCTGGGGATATAAATGCGTGTAACCCACAAGGGCAACGAAGCCTGCTGCAGTCAGAAGACGGCATCTGATGCCCTGGAAGTAGAGCCATAGTGTGGGTGCTGGGAATGCAGCCTGGGTTCCTTGGAAGGGCAGCAAGCACTTTGACACTCTTGAGCTGGTTTCCCAGACCCTCCTACTGTACTTTTTATAGTCCTCCACAGTTGCTTCTAGAAAGGTCTTGAGGAAGACAGGAATATGTCCAGAGCTGTCACCAGCCTTGGGGACATTGTTCTATGATGGACGTGGATCTACTATCGAAGGGTTGGATAAAGTCATTTCCAGCAGCAGAGGTCCCTAACTGGTTAGCAAATGGAGCACCGTCTCTCTGTCTTGTTCAAATGAACATCACAAGCATCTCTGTAAAACACTGAGCTGATAAAAGTAAAAGATTTGCTGCCTCTAGTGTTTCCACATTCCATCTATGTTCTGGCTTTACTAGAAAATGAAGTGCGGGTAGTGTCATTTGGTGGTCAGCTTCCAAACGTTTACACAAAATGCCTACCAAGACATTGCAGAAAGCAATGCTGCGTTCATGCTGTAGATTCCAAAACCATTTTCTTCACATACACATACACACACACACACACACACACACACACACACACACACACACACACACACACACACACACAAATGAAGCAATCTGTATTCTTGCCCGGCTCAGATTCCTGGCACCCACCCGGGTTTCAATTTCTCTGAAATGACAGAGAGGCAATGTCTCTGAGGCCTGTAATCTTTCATCCCGTCTGCAGGGCCTGTGCATAGACTTCGCCTGGACTCTACCCTCTCTTCAATTTACTCCCCGTGCTGTCTGGGTTATTCTGCTCAGTCTGGGGATCATGTTCCTTGCTGGAGAAGAAAGGGACAATTGAATGCTCCGCATTTGCTCTGTTATCGTTTAACAGGATCTTCTCCAAGCCGGGCTTAGCCTTCCTTTCAGGGTCTTGCCTCAAGCCGTGCGTGTGCTTTGAGAGCTCTTTCTGGGGTCCTCCTCTTTCAGCTCGTGGTTTGATTTCTGCATTCTGTCACTTTCTTAGAGGGTTTGCCGCACCGGCCTCTCCACCCGGGGCTGTGTCCTCGCCCTCATTTTCATGCGTGTGTCATTTTATCAGTAAACATCATCACGGAGCAACAGTTTGGCTTCTGCACGGACTGTTATGTACCATGCTTAAATTGGCAGTTTCACAATTAAAAATGAATTTATTTTTATTGTCTCTGCCTTTGGATCCCATTTGTATTTCAGTGAATTTGTTCCCCGAGGGTCTCATGTAGATGTCTTATTATGTTCAAAATCTCTCTTTTCCTATTACAAGAACTGATATGGCATAGCTGCTCTCATCTTCAGGAAGATTCCACGTGGTTGAGGAAGCGAAAATTCGTATTGTATAAACATGGCCAACAGGTCCTGCTGACTAAACCTGGGTGTAGAGTAAAGTTTTCTATAATTCTTTTTTTAATTAAAATATTGTATGTATGTGTGTGTGCGTGTGCACACATGCCTGCGTGTGCACGTGTGCGTTTCAGTGGGCACAAATGCTGCAGTACATGTGGAGGTAGAGAACAATTCTGTGGGCTCCATTCTCTTCGCCTACTGCTCTTAGGGGGCTGTACTCACTCGGGCTGCAGGGGCCTCTCCCCTCCGGGCCATCTTGATGGCTCTCATCATTTTCCCTTGTACCTTTTGAGATACAGACTCATCAAGAAGGCAAGTCCAGGATATATTAAATTCTAAGATTGTTGTAGAGATTTAGAGCAGACGTCTAAAGAGTTGAAGTAACCCATCAATATCACATATTTCCTCTGTGACGTTTTTATCCTGAGCTTTTACAGAGGCGTCTTCCAGGGCCTCTATTTAGCCTGGCATTCTCAGCATACTCCCACAGACACTGGCACTTCCTCCCTCTTGTTCTAAGTCTCCCCCACAAGCTGAGTACCTGGATCCCATAGTTCAGTTTTGACACATGGTGGTACTCTATGCCTATTTTTCATCAGATCTGTCTAATATAGAAAGACGCACACCACTGAATTGATTAAACGAATCCCCCTTTTCTAGTTCCATAAGAAATCATATTTCTCTGCATGGCCCATGCTACAGTGAATAACCTATTCCTCTTAAGCCACTTTTTAAAAACTGTCCCTCCAGCGACCTTGGGTGCCACTGGGACTGGCTTCTAGCTGCCAGTCCCTTTGGAGATGGTCACAGATGAAGAGAGTGTCCTCAGCTCCCAAAGCTAAGATCTTGCAGGGTAGTCCTCATTCATTAGTTGCCTAGTGGACAGAAGAGTTTAGGCTAGGTGGTCTCTTGGCCCAATTCAGGGCAACTCAGCAGCGTGAATGCCCTGGCTGTCTGCAAGCACTATTTCCGTCTCTGCTCAATCCTGCCTCTTCCCTTCCCCTCCGTGGATCTCCATCCCAAGGCTACTATTGCCTAACAAATTTACTGCATGCAAATCTCTGTCTTGGGTCCTGTTTCCTAGAACACCCAACCTGTTACAATCTACTTGTTTAAAAAAAAAAAAAACCACCTCAGCGATGCTGTGTTATATATTGTTCACTGAAGTATGAACAGGAGAGACTTGCAAATTACTGTCAACCCAGCTCTCTGTCATTTTCTCAGAAGATCTGGACTTCTCTTTTTCCCTATGTGAATCATCCTTCTATGACTCTTAGGTTAACTCCCATTTACGGATTTAGAAGTCTTCCTGACTCCTTCTGTTCCCCCTCTAGACTTCCTGTGAAACCCATTGTCTCCTCCAAAGCATTCCCCCTCTGATTTTCCCATCATGTAGGAGACTATTTGCTTTGTTGGGAATCTGTTATTTTGGTATTGGAAATAAAAGTTGAGAAGAAAAACACACTAGCCGCATCTTCTGAGCTACCTTCTTGTGCCAGCACTTGTCCTGCTCTTCCAAAGGCACAGCTTGTAACTGGAAGAGCCGAGGGAGCTGGTGCCGCTTGTCCTCCACCTGTGATATTCCCTGACCAGTTGCTCAGAACCCTCTGTCTCAGGGGATTCCAAGAGAGTCACTTCTTCTCAGGGGTGGTGGCTCAGGGGGTTCAATCCTTGGCATGGCTCTTCAGGGAAGGGTGTCAATGAGCCTTGAGTGTCAGTTGGACCCTCTGGGAACGTGGTGGGAAAGACTTCAAGAATCAAGGTCAAAGGAGAGAGGACATAGGCTAGGGCAGAGAAAGTTTTCAGATCATAATTTGAATCTGACATTAATGAAGAGAAAGTAATGCGGGGGGGGGATATAGTGCTGGGCAGAGGAACTGCAGACCATGCTGGAGGTCTAACAAGGGCTTGGCCAACCCAGTGGAGATATTTGGAGCTTATTGCAGGGATGGCCAGGCCTTTCCAGGCCTGCTGTGGACTGCTGGGAACTGCATGGTCTGGCTTTGAAAGTTGATGTGGTTCCTGATAGCTAATGCATTCTTCAGCCCCCTTCTTGTGGAGAGATGAAATGGAACACACGTTGGGATCTGCACTGCCCCTCACTTCTAAAACGCCAACCTCAGATGCAGTGGCTAACATTTAAGTAGTGAGGAGCATCCAGGGACCAGCCTGAACATAAGGTAATTAAACATTAACCCAATTTACTTTACAATAATGAGGTAGATACTATTTTCTCCATTTTTGCAGATGGTGATTATGGTAGTTTGAATGTAATTGGCCCCCATAATCTTATAGGGAGTGACATTATAAGGAGATGTGGTCTTGTTAGAGGAAGTGAGTCACTATGGGGGCAGGCTTGGAGGTTCCCTTCGTTCAAGCTTCCCTTAGTGTGGCGTGTAGTCAGTTTCCTGTTGCCTGTAAGCTGAAGAGCTCTCAGCTACTTCTCCAGCACCATGTCTGCCTGCATGCTGCCATGCTCTCTGCCGTGATGGCAATGGACTGAACTGCCACCCCAATTAAATGTTTTCCTTATAAGAGTTGCTGTGGTCATGGTGTTTCTTCACAGCAATAGAAGCCCTAACAGTGATACCAGGAAACAGAGAAACGTGTTGACTTTGTGAGCTCCTACACCGGCAGGCAGAGAGACCAGGTACATATCTGTTATGTAGGAGTTTCCTCCCAGACCTTCCATTTTTGAGGGAAGATGTTAAGATCCAGGATATTAAAAGGGAGATGAAACAATAGGAGGAGGAACTATGGGAAGGTAAAACACTTCATTCCTCAGGGAAGGTTTTTAAACTCAAAAATAAAGTACTCAAAACAGATTCAGGAAGTCCCTGAAACTGACCAGATTTACTAGCCCCTCCCTCCCTACACATACATTGGCACTAAGGACTGAGATACTCTCAGACCAGCCAAGCCACCTGAAAGACATAGGGGACCAGCCAAACTTCCTACAAGATTCTCATACCAACCAAACTGCCTAGAAAAGGCAGAGACCAGCTGAACTGCCAGGAAGGAACTCAGACTATCTGCGCTGTCTAGAGAGGAGCTCAGACTATCGGAGATGCCTGAAAGAGACATTCTTCACCCAGCTGAGCTACGTGCCGCTATGCAGTGTGCTCTAGGTGACCATGCTGGGGTGGGCTTTGGCGATGCAGTTGTCTTCGAGTCATTCCTTCTCCTGTAAGTAACCCATCACTGATACTACTCTAAGTAGCCCCAAGAAAATTCCTTGGTTTACCAGTTTGGACTTTAGTCATATCCTCACGTTGGTCAGTTGTTGATTCCCTATCTGGGATAAGTAGATAAAATTGAAGGCAAAGACCGGTTTTTGCTAGGCTGTGTCTCCCACTGTCCTCCCCATGGGTAGCCAGTACTGCTATGGTCCTTGGCTGCAGATTCTGTGGCTGTGAGAAGGTTCACTGATGTCTGTGGGTTGCTCAAACCCAATGCTGCTACTCTCTCATCCTTCCTTTCTAAGTAGACTTGGCCTCTTTGCAGAGCAATTAAACCCTGAAAAAGGATCACCTGCCCACTTGCAAGCTACAAAAATTAATTTGTCTCTTTCCACTGTTTGCTGAGACTATTCCAAGGTCCTCTTGGCCTGGAAACTGGAAGAGGCCTTTCAACTCACTTTCGTCTTTTCTAAGTTGTTGTTTTCCTGTAGGTAATAAATGAGGTGGAGAAAACTTAGTAATAAATTCAAATGGAATCCAGTCTAACCTATTTTAGAAAGATTTTTTTGTACTGGAATTTTTTTTCTTCAGTTAAACTCCATCTCTCATTACCCAGAAAATTAAATTAAAAGGATGTTTAATTCCTCAAGCAAGCTGGTCAATCTGTATTTTAGTACAAAACAAGGTTAATATTTATGATTGTTAATCTGATTTTTCTCTAGAGAACTTAATCATTTGATTAATGTTTCTCTCTCTCTCTCTCTCTCTCTCTCTCTCTCCCACCCCTTCTACCTTGTTAATCTCTCCAATAATTTTTGTTTGAGAATGGGTTTAAGAATTCTGCCCTTAGTATAAGAAAATTGATCTGTGAAGAAAACTACCACAAGGTTTCCATGGGAACTGGAAATCTGCATCCATTTTTTTCATGCTTTACACTGGGCAATTAGCCATCTATGGGTTTCTGTTTTGTGTGCTAGCACTGTTAGGACAATCCTGACTTGCTGTTATATTGTGAGATGTATTTTTGCCAGCTTTTAGGAATAACCATGGCTAATGCCATGTCCTACCATCAGTGTAATGTTTATAATAGTTTCTGCTCCCAGGAGCATTCCAAAGAAGTCATATTCTGTGACCACCCATACCAGCTCATTTTAGCCACAGTCTTTAAAGTGGAGATGTCACTCCAAGAATGGCTGGGTCAGAATATTCACAGTTGTGCCCGGGCACATGCATTTTTATAATTCCTGAGTGCGTTAAAGTTTAAGAACTGTAGCTAGCCAAAACAAATAGAACAAATTAAGAATTGGCCAAAAGGGGGAATGGGTTTTTTTTTTTTGTAGCTAGCCAGAAGATGACTCCAAAATTTATTCTAAAAGGAAAACAAATTAGAATAGTCAAAATAATCTATAAAAGAATAACAATGTTGGAAGATTAATATCACCTGGCTTCAAGATGTACTAAAAAGCTATAGTAGTCAAAATTGGTGTTAGTAAAAAGGTGCATATATGAGCAGAACAAAGTAGACACTAAAAATAGCACACACAAATACTGTCAGCTGGAGTTTGCAAAAGCACAAATGCAGCTTGAAGGAGAAAGGACAACCTTTCCAACAAATGGTGGAGCTAGAATTGGATGATTGGATGTCGTTAAACATGAGAATGAACCTCAACCCATACCCCAAGATAGTCTGGGTCAGCAGCATAAGCACAAAACATGAAACTGTAAAACTTTCAGAGTAAGATGGCGCACTGGGAGCCGCCTCTCTGTTGCTCGGTGAAAAAGAAGAGACAGAGAGAGAGGCTGACTCTATTACAGGATGGGAAAAAATCTTTGCCAATATATATCTGACAGGGGGTTAATAGTCAGTAAATATTACAAAAAAGGGACGGTGGTGGCACACGCCTTTAATCCCAGCCCTCGGGAGGCAGAGGCAGGCTGATCTCTGTGAGTTTGAGGCTAGCCTGGTCTACAGAGCTAGTTCCAGGACAGGCTCTAAAACCACAGAGAAACCCTGTCTTGAAAAACCAAAAAAACAAAAAAATTATAAAAAGTTTTCAACATCTTTAGTAAGTAGGGAGATGAAAATTAAAACTGTTTTGAAATTACGATTCACCTCATAATGACTACCACAGGAAAAGCAAACAACAGATGCTGGGAAGGACGCATAAAAAGAGGCCCTGCTATCTACAACCGATAGACTCCAAACTGGTGCAGCCACTGTGGAAATCAGCGAGGAGCTTCCTCAAAGGAATCAAAAATAGAATTACTATAGAATCTAACTGTACCACTCAAGCATATTCCCGAAGGACACTGAGATAGCTTTTGTATGCATGTTTACTGCTGCACTGGGGTGAAGCCATAACTTGGAACAACATTCCAAAGAGCAGGAATTTTACTTTCTTGAATTAATTTTTTTTAATCAATTGAGGTATTTTTTGAATCAAAACTACCACTAGAACCCATCCAACTTTGAACATCTATCATGGTCAGGGCCTGGAAACAAAGCCATATACTAGGGTCCCCTTGCTCATCCTTCCACCATTTCACCAGAAATACAAGAAAGGCACACACAACTGTTGTGGAGTATTATTATTATTGTTTTTCTTCAGACAGGGTTTCTCTGTGTAACAGTCCTGGCTGGCCTGGAACTCGCTTTGTAGACCAGGCTGGCCTTGAATTCACTGAGATCCACCTGCCTCTGCCTCCCAAGTGCTGGGATTAAAGGTGTGTGCCAGAGCCTGGCGTGGAATATTATTTTAACTAGGCAAAGATGTGTTACATTTGTTTATACTGCAGAGTATTACTTTAACTGTGTAAGGTGTGTTACTTTCATTTATGCTGCACTTGTTTAATGATGTAGGGATGTGTGTTTAGTCATGTAAAGATGGGTTGTATTTGTTTCGCTTTGCCTGCCTAAGGCACCTGATTGGTGCAATAAAGAATTGAATGACCAATAGCTAAGCAGAGAAGGGATTGGCGGGCTTCCAGGCAGAGAGACTAAGTAGGAGAAATCTAGGCTCAGGAGGAAATGAAAGAATGAGAGAATGAGGGACATGTTCGGGGCGAGAAGCCAGGCAGATGCCAGCCAGTCAGATGTAGAGAAGCAGTGAAAGTAAGATATCCAGTAAGAAAAATAATAAGCCCAAGACAAAAGGTAGATAAAGAGAAACAGGTTCATTTAAGTTAAAAGAGCTAGCCAGAAATGTGCCTAAGCTAGGCCACGCATTCAAAACTAATAAGTCTCTGTGTTGTGATTTGGAAGCTGGGTGGCAATCTCAAAGAATAGGCCTGGCACAAGCAGCTGTGATGGAAAAGGAGGCCGGAGCTCTGCGAGGATGGGTGGGTTCAGAGCGCCGGA
The DNA here is from genome assembly GCA_004026605.1 of Ondatra zibethicus. NCBI lineage: Eukaryota > Metazoa > Chordata > Mammalia > Rodentia > Cricetidae > Ondatra > Ondatra zibethicus. Next base: position 80,525 of record PVIU01007512.1, read on the forward strand.
TTCTTATAGAGAACTGAAGAGCCTGGAAAGTGGAAAGACTGAGCCTTAGCAAAAATCAGCCCAGTTGCGTGCCAAGCAAAACAAAATGGGAGAAGGTAACAAGCATGGGAAAATGTAGTTACTGATCAGGAAAGGCAAGGTAATTAAAAGAAAACTCTAAATGTATCAAGGTTGAATCCACAATGGTATCCTATTTCTAAAAAGGCAAGCCAAGTTATCCACTATCAATTCCCCCGAGAAAGAACGTGCAGTTGTGCTGAGTTTAGACGCCATGAGAAAGTTCGTTGTTTTTCTCACCTTCCATAGAAACAGTTTTCTGCTCTGAGAGCAAAGGAAAATCTTCTGTAAGTGGAGCCTGCTGGTGACTATACAAGGAGAACCCTGTCCTTCCTGGATGGGAAGAAACCTGGTACCTAGCCTTTGGTACCATTATGTGTTTAGGATGATGCTTCTCAGACCGTGAGGTATACCTGGAGCAGCCACTAGGTATCGTTTATCCCTTGGAAATGCAGAGTCAGAGGCTACTGCCATGCCAGCTGAGTCAGACACCCTGGCACGAGTCTGTGCTTTAGCGAATCCCTAAGGTGATTCTAAAGAACACTGAGGAGACGTTGGGCACCAAGGGATCAAGACTGTGTGCTGTGCTTGACGACCACAGCCTGCTAAAGCTAATGAAGAAATGGGAGCCCCTCCAGCAGACCCTCATCAGCCTGAAGACTCCCTGCTGATGGGTAAACACCAGGACTGGCTCGGACCACTCAGGTGAGATTTAGTGCTGGAGTCTGTCCTTTGCGGAGCATTCATTTTCAATGCTTAATTAGAACACCATGATGAATGGTGCTCCTGAAGATGAAAACCAAAGTTGTCCTCTGGCCTCTACGTGCAAGAGCATACATACACGAGCACACACATGTGCTCATGTGGCCCCCACATACATGCACCACACACACACACATTAAGGAAGATAGAGTGACTTTGATTCTATAATGACTTTATATAATTTCCAGAATTTTAAATCTTTTCCTTAGTAAAATAGTCAATGAATTTGGTTTATAACAAATGTGTCTTCTTTGAAAAGACATAAACTCTTCTTTTTTAAATAGTTATTTGTGTGTATGTATGTGTGCCTTGAGAGTATGTATGTATACCTCATGTGTGTAGATGCCTGTAGAAGTCAGAAGAGGGTTAGGTGTTAGATACTCTGAAACTGGAATCATGGGCAATTTTGAACTACCCAATGTGGGTGCTAGGAGTTGAACCCAGGTCCTCTGTAAGAGTAGTGAGTGCTTTTAACTGCTGATCCATCTCTCCAGCCCCCAAAATGATTTTTTTCAAGACAGGGGTTCTCTGTAGTTTTGGAGCCTGTCCTGGAACTAGCTCTTGTAGTCCAGGCTGGTCTCGAACTCACAAAGATCCGCCTGCCTCTGCCTCCTGAGTGCTGGGATTAAAAGTGTGTGCCACCACTGCCGGGCGAGACATAAACTCTTAAATGTCCCATGGCTTGCAATGTTTTGGGTGATGAACCAGCCTGCCTCTATCTTAGGCTGAAAAGTCATCTTACAGTAAAGACAAACTAGGTTCATTCCTGTTTATGATTAAATCTGTGTTTCTCAAGGACTGTACTATATTCCACCGGTAACCTTAACTACAAATGTTTCTGTACTGCCTATTCTGGGAAATGGGAACCATGCCCTTGTTTCAAAGTCTTATTAGGACCACCTGTTGTTATGACTACTTTTCAATCATGTCTTTGATTCAGGAGGTCATTATGACTAACTTGTTATGTTTATGTCCTGATCCTTTAACCCTGCCTGTTTTGCCTGCCAAATACCTCATTTGGAAACCCCCACCCCTGAGCTATAGAAGCCTTGTTTTCCCTAATGTCTGATATGCTGACCTCTTGAATCCTACTTTATGAGGGGCAGCAGCCTGTGTACATGGATAAAGAAGCTTGTTTTGATTTGGTCATGATGATTGGGGTTGGTGGTCCTTCTCCTTGTGTCTTTGGGATTAAAATTTGGGACTGACCTGAATGGAACAACAAGGAAGTGGAGAAAGGACAGACTCATGTACAGACGAGCTGGGATAGGGTGGACCCTGAGCTCTGATGGAGACTCATCAGGAGCCCAGAAACTCAGCGGGTTCATTTTATGCTCCTGATTAGAAGAGATGAGTTTATGTACATAGCTGGATTAGGAGGCAGTCTTTAGAGGGGATCAGTCTCAGGCTGTAGACTTCAGGGAGGAGGAAGCTGTGGTCCATATTTTCTGAACACACAGTGTCAACATTCGCACAAACCAGGGGAAGGCTTTGTCATTTCTCTGAGCCTAACCCAGGGAAGACTTTGCCATTCCCGTGAGTCTGAGGCCTTGGGCGTCTTTGGCAAGCTCGTGCCCGTGTGAATAATACACATTCACTCCGGACTTCATCCACTCCCCACGCTTAAGTCTGTTTTAGTTTTCATGCTAAAGGTCTGGCAGGTTTTGTTCTTTTGTAAACGGCACACAGCCAGCAGCTGAGTGTAAGAGACTGAGTACACAAATATACTTTTTAATCCTTGGATGAATGAATTAGGAGAACTGTCAGAGGACCATTCCAAGCCTTGCGACAACTGGAACCGCTGGGTGCCCTTGGGAAGCTATAGAACGCCTCTCAGAGTCGGTTCACAGACTGTAAAAAGCAGGGGGATAATTATCCTTGCCCACCCCAGTTCACACAAGGACTGAAGTTAGGGCAGAGAGGCACCTGGAAGTGTGATTGCCACTGGGTGAGCCCTTCTCAGCGTTGTCTTCCTCCCTGCCATCAGAGTCCCCCTCGGGAAAGTCTGCAGCCTCGGGCACAGCCCAGACTCTTCTAGAAGCCTAAAGAGCAGCACCAACTATTACTCTGGGCAAAGGGGATAGCAGAAAGCCTTCCAGCCTAGGGGATTACAGATAAAACATTAGATGGTTACAGGAATACATTAAAGGTTTTCCATCAAAACTGGGAAATAATATTGCAAATTGGTGTGTGATTCCACAATAAAGACTTCTCTAATCCTTGGGGTGAGCAATTGGCTTAGAGCAAATCTTCTGAGCTCCCCCAAATGTCAGTCCCATGAAAGCATCCTGCATGCTGAGTCTATTATCACAGGCAAGAACCAGAGAGGGAACAGCTGATGTCAGTGTTTAGCCGTCCTAGGAGATAAACTGCTGCCTCTGATAACTGGAGGAAATTGATGCTGGAGTATGTGCTGAGGGCCAAATTGGTCCCTGTGGTATGTGCAGCATTTCTGGAGGAAAAAAAGGTGTTTTTTTGTCCTAAATAATTTCCTGACTTAAGGCAATTATTTCTATAATGTATCCATTATTGGGATGATCTGACATTCCCCCAGGGCCCATAGAAATAAGAGGATTTTTCTAATGTGTGCCAACACTGAAAAAGAAGGTAGAAATCTTGATTTCAGTTAAAAGAGGCAAGCAGAGGATAACTTTTATGTCATAGAAAAGATCATTTGTGATTTACCTAATACCTGCTGTGTGCCAAAGCACCTGGGTAAATGCTGTAATGCCAGCCTTATCCCTAAAGTAGATTGGTAAAGAGTATGTTAACACCCCCCCCCGTTTTAGCATAACAGGACACTAGGGCTCTGAGAAGTTCAGTGGTGTCCACAGAGCCCTGTAGTACACAGTTGACAGCAGAGCCGGCCCAAAACTCTGCTCTCGCCATGTCCTATGCATGGTAGCGCCCTGTGCATCTTTCTCCATCATCCTTTGTATCCATGCAAGCTGACCTAACTCACCTTCTGGCTTTGTGTTGTGGTTAGCAGGTGGGGACTTCTGGCAGGGGACCAGAGGACAGAGGCCCCTGAGACCAGAGTGTGAATGCTTCCTGCAGCTCCACTTGCTCCATCTCTTGTTGGTTTGAGCTCCCCACATAGAATGCTTATTGTAGGTCTGGAGAATTCTCCTCTTCTAGGGCCCTACATGCCACTCACATCTCTTCAGGTCCCCAATTTGAGTGTGCCATGAATTGATAATGCATTGGAACTGGCCCAGCGTGCAAGATCCCAAGGCTTAGAAATGATGTCCCCTCCATATTGTTACTTCTAATTTAAGTAAAATTGTTGAAAAACGAATGTTCCATCTAAATAGCTCACGGTTCAGTGTTGGGGGTGTCTGTCTCTGCTTTCTGCTCTCTGAGAAGAATAAGAGGGTTTTTAGGACCAGAAGCACCCTGCTGGGCCATATGTGGTTTCTGAAGATGACATTCAGAGTGGAGGGAAAAAAAATGCCAAGCTGACATTTGTATAAACTTCTATGGCTTTACTTCCATTACTTTCTATATAAGGATATATTAGAAAATGGATGTGCATCCAGGAAAAAAAAAACAGCTGAACATGAATCAACAGTAAAGTTATCTTTAAGAAGACAAGGCAATAGCTGAGCCCCTATCAAGACACAGTTGCCACCCCCTGAACTATCTGGAAAAGCCAGTGAGCCCGGGAGGCACAGCGTGCTAAATCCTTCCTTCTACGTGACTCATCACAAAAGCTGTCAGGACAATGATGAGGAAATAGAAGTTGCATATTAAACAGGACGGATTTGAGGAGGATTTTTTTTCACACATTAATTACGTTGGAAAGAATACAACCTTTGACAATCAGCAAATGTAACAGTCCTAACATTGTCGAGGGTGTCTCTCTGAGAGGTCTAATGCCATGCATAAACAGGCAATAATTTTTTTTTTAAAGATCCGTTTTGTCGTGCTTTTCAATTTGAGTGACAAGACGTTTTGGGATCACCATATTTCCAGAAGGTTGTCATTCTATTATTAGATAATTACAGTACTTAACATGAAAAAGGATGGTAGAAGTGATATTTTAAATATATTTCCATGATTATGAGATGTCTCTTTTCATCGCTAGGAAGCTGTCTTACCTCAATATCTGCTTCAGCTGGTATTAATTTTACCACACCAAATTTACATCATGGTCCGTACTGGGAAAGCAGCCTTTTGTGTTGAACCTTTCTCTAACGCCTGACTGGAGAGGCATGTGTGGGCGGTTTACTTTTCAATCAGGCTGGCAGATGTCATCTTTGCATCGGATTGCAGATAGGTTTAAAGTAATTATGGACACAGTTAAGACAAACGTCTTGCTGCTGGGTGTGGCTCCTTTCTCGCCTTCTCTTGGATTGTGACAGCATTTTTTATTATGGCCTTATATTTGCCTTTCAGTTGGACATTCTTACTTAAATCCTTCAGCAGTTACCATCAAGAGAACAGTGTGTATTTTTTTTTTCTATACATTACAACGTTACCTCACATGAGCGATTTGGGGCTTACTGCTTCCTGGCTATGGCCAGGTCCTGTGTAACGATCTTACTGTGCTTGCCTGGTTCTCATGGTTGCCACCAGAAACTGTGTTCACTTACGGTGTTCACGGTCTTCTATATGGAGTCACATGGTTGCCTTTCGCAAGGTCTGTCCGGGCTGCCTGTGAGAACCTCCTTCAGCCTGAACAGCTCCTAGTGTTTCTCCTGGGTCTCGGCTGTGGGCACTGACTCCTTTCAGGATTTATTTGTCTGAAAACATGTTAAATGTAACCTTTTAACCTTTAACATCAGTACCGTAGAGTGATTTACATAAAACAAAATTTCCCGCTTTAAATGTGAAGTTTGATGAGTTTGGGGATGTTTGCACAGCCTCATAGCCACTTCTCCACCATCTAGGTTTACTACATTTTTATCACCCTGTGCAAGTTCTTTCCCACCACTTGCCATCCTTGCCCCCGGGAACCGCTGGGCTGAGGTGCAAGGTGCCGCCCTTCTGTCCCTTTCAGAACCTCTTTCCACTGGGAATCATATGTCACCCTCCTGGGACTAGTCTCTTTCAGCCAGCATTCTATTTGTGAGATCCATTGGCAGCTCGTTCCTCTAAACTACAAATAGCCTGGGAAAGTAGCTTAGGACCAGGGCCCTGCCTGGCATGTTCAAAGAATCGCCAGTCCCTCAAACAATCTCTACCAGCTCTGCAACACATTGCCTTTGTATAGATATACTAAATTTTGATTTTACTATTAAGAATGCTTCTGCTATGAGTGCACATAGTTTTTTTCCTTTTGTGTATTTACCACCATTAGGAATGGTGGGTGTATATTTAACATTTGAAAAAGAGAGTCCAAACTGATTTCAAAGTGACTACTACTTTGAATTCCTACTTGCAATGCATCAGAGATCCCAGCTGCTCAGCACTGGCCAAGGCTTGGGTTGTGCAGCAACTGCCGAGACTTTTCAGTTTTAATCATTTGTAGGCCTGATTTGCATCTCCCCAAGTAGCCAGGGTGTTAGGCATTTTCTCATGTGCTTTCGAGCTATTAATATATTTTATTTGGTAAAACGTCTGTTCAAACCTTTTGTCCAATTTATCTTTGTCAAGTCTTGAGAGTTTCATATAGTCTGGATACAAATCCTTTGTCAGATAGACATTTTTGTTTGCAAATATTTTGTCACTTTGTTTGTAATTTTCTATTACTGTTTTGTTTAATAGTAATAGTAGTAATAATAGTAGTAGTATTTGCGTGTGTATGTCTGTGTGTGTGGTGTATGTATGTGTGTGGAATGTCTGAATGTGTGTGTGGGGGTATGTATTTGTGTGTGTGAGTATGTGTATATATGATGTGTGTGTGGTGTGAGTGAATGTGTGTGAGGTATATGTGTATTTGTGTATGTGAGTATGTGTCTGTGTGGTCTGGGTGAGTTTGTGTGTATGTGAGGTATATATGTATTTGTGTGTGTGAGTGTGTGTGCCGTGTGTATTTGTGTGTGTGAGTGTATGTATATGTGATGTGTGTGAGGTATGTGTGTATTTGTGTGTATGGTGTGGGTGAGTGTGTGCGTGTGAGGTACATGTGTATTTGTGTGTGAGTGTATATCTGTGTGATGTGGGTGAGTTTGTGTGTGTGTGAGGTCTGTGTGTATTTGTGTGTGAGTATGTGTCAGTGTGGTGGGGGTGAGTTTGTGTGTGTGTGAGGTATGTATGTATCTGTGTGTATGGAGGTGTGCAGTGTGTGTGAATGTGTGTGTCCTCTTGTATGTGGAGGTCTAAGGACAACTTTCATGAGTTTGTTTTCTCCTTCTACCAGGGGATCCAGACCTTGAACTCAGGTTTCCCAGCTTATACAACAAGCACCCTCAATCCAGAGTTATCTCTCTGGTCTTTTTTAATTCTCTTAATGCTATATTTTGATATTAATATGGGATATGTTCAGTGATTTTCAAACATTGAGCCAACGTTGCATTCCAGGCTCCTTTGGTTGTAGTATAGCATCCCCTTTCATGTCCTGCTAGATTCAATTTGCTGACATCAGGTGGGGATTTTGCATGTTGCTTATGAGGCATCTTTGTCTCATTTCTGTTCTAGCACCATCTTTAGTTTTGGTATCAGAGCAATCTTCCTCAAAGTAAGCTAGAAAACGCTGCCTCCTCTCCTTTTTTCTAGAAGTCCCTTCCTTCCCTCCCTCATCACTCCTTTCTCTCTGTACAAAAATGTCCTTTCTTTTTTAAACGTCAGGCAAATTCCCATGTAAAACTCCCAGGGCTGATCTTTCTCAGGAAACATTCAGATGATGATTTTAATGGCTTATATGTGTAGTAAGAGGTGCGGGCCTGCTTTTCGTCCCGGCGGCCACCCGGCTCCTGCCGCCCGGTGCCTGGCTAGCTTATACCCGAAATAATTACATGAAAACTGTATTCATTGAAATACTGCCTGGCCCATTAGCTCTAGCCTCTTATTGGCTAACTCTCACATATTTGTTTAACCCATTTCTAATAATCTGTGTGTCACCACGAGTCGTGGCTTACCGGGAAAGATTCAGCGAGCGTGACCTGGGAGCTTCATGGCGGCGACTCTCTCTAACTCTGTCTCCTTCCCAGTATCCTGTTCTCTTTATCCTGTCTATCTAAGTCCTGCCCTATCAGAAGGCCAAGACAGTTTCTTTATTAACCAATAAAAGCAACCCAAATACAGAAGGACCCTACTACACCATATATGCTTATCTGTTTCTTCTTTGCTGAGGTTTAGAGTTTGTGATTGTTGAGAAAAGAGTCCAGGTCATCTACATTATTAAATTTTCCCCCATAGAGTTGTCATGATATTCCTTTATTATCCTTCCCAATGCAGCCAGTCTGAAGTCACAGTGTCTCTTTCATGTCTGATCTCAATGTCCACTCTCCCTCCCTCTCTCTCCCTTCTTTCCTCCTTCCCTCCTCTCTGTCTACCTCCAGAATTGTGAATTGTAGGCTGTTTTTCTTTGCTTTGTATCTAAAAGCCACTTATGAGTGAGTACATATGATAATTATCTTTCTGGGACTGGGTTACCTCACTCAATATGATGTTTTCTAGCTCCATCCATTTGCCTGCAAATTTCAAGATGTCACTAGTTTTCTGCTGTGTAGTACTCCATTGTGTAAATGTACCACATTTTCCTTATCCATTCTTCAGTCGAGGGGCATTTGGTTCCATCATAGATCTTTAATGGCATTAACCCCAGACTTTATGGTGTTGTTCTGTAGTTCCCGGAAGCCCTGTTCCTTTTTTAAAATCCCCTTTTTCCAGGGATAGAGTGATGCTCAGCAGATAAGAGCACTCAGTGCTCTTGCAGAGGACCTGCCTTCAGTTGCCAGCACTTTTGCCAGGCAGCAAACAACAGCCGGCAACTCTAATTCCAGAGGATCTGATGTCTTGTGTAGGCTTCCTTGGTTACCTGTATGCATGTAGTGCACATACATACACTCAACCATACACACATATACTCAGTCACACACACACTCAGTCACACACACATACACTCAGCCATACACACATACACTCAGCCATATACACATACTCAGTCATGCACACATATACTCAGTCACACACACATACACTCAGGCACATACACATACACTCGGACACACACACACACACACACACACACACACACACACACTAAGTCACACACATAAGTAAGTTTTTTTAGGTTTTATATTTTTATTTATAAACTCTCCTGTTGTTAATCTTTATGTCTTCAACTCCTTTATTCGGACTTGTTGGCTCTTCACATTTCCAGAGTGTCTGTCCTTACTTCTTGAAGCATTTCAGAACCACTGTTTTAAAGAAAACCAGCCCATAAATCACAATCCCAGAGAACCTAGACAACAATGAGGACCCTAAGAGAGACATACATAGATCTAATCTACATGGGAAGTAGAAAAAGACAAGATCTCCTGAGTAAATTGGGAGCGTGGGTACCTTGGGAGAAGGTTGAAGGGGAGGGGAGAGGTAGGGAGGGGAGCAGAGAAAAATGTAGAGCTCAATAAAAATTAACAAAAAAGATAATGTATGTATCATCTTTGTATGGGCATCTTATGGTTGCCTTTTCTCCATGCTACATTTTCTCTAGCTCTTCAAATGCTGATAAATTGATATCGTACACCAGAAACTTCGATCATCATGGGATTCTGGATATTTGTTTTGATTTAATGGACAATCAACCTAGCTGGGCTCAGGTATAAATTCTACCTGGACTTCTGTGATTTAAATGTAATTTCTGATTTCAAAGCTTGCCCAGTGTTATTCAAATTGGTCTCGCATGCATGTGAACTGCCCAGTAGCTCATCTGGGATCTTGGCAGTGATCTCTCTATCCCGAATATGGTTAATGACATCCCGTTTAGGGTCAGGTCCATGCACATGCCACTTGGGGATGGAGACCAGGAACAACTTCTTGAGGCTGCTTTCCCCATCTCCCTGAAAGCAATTTTCTCAGTATTCTCTATTCTCCTTGAGCTTCTATTTTATTTCCCAGCCTGGAAGCCATGACTATATTTATTTACTCTCTTGTATATACTTTCCCCCGAAGACATTGACGTCCAGAGTCAAGAAGCAGGAAGACAGATTGAAGACAAAAGCAATAAAAATGTGACTCCACCTGTAGTAATGAGGGGCTTGGGCTGTGTTCCCGGTGCCGGGCCTCTTGTGCCATCCGGCTCCCGGTGTGTACCCGAAATAATTACATGGAAACTGTATTCATTTAAATACTGCCTGGCCCATTATCTCCAGCCCCTTATTGGCTAACTCTCACAAATTATTTTAGCCCATCTCCATTAATGTGTATCGCCACTTGAGTTGTGGCTTACCGGCATGAGTCTAACTAGTGTCCATCTTGTGCTGGAGAAGCATGGCGTCTGCTCCACTGCCTTCTCTCTCACAGCATTCCCTTCTCTCTACTCCGCCCACCTAAGGGCTGTCCTACCAAAAGGCCAAGGCAGTTTTCTTTATTTAACCAATGAGGGCAATATACAAACAGAAGACCCTCCTACACCATTTCCCCTTTTTCTGTTTAAACAAAAAAGAAGGCTTTAACTTTGACATAGTAACATTACATATAACAAAACTTATCAAGCAAGAATTACAGTTACCATATATAGATCTATTTTATCTTTTATCATAACAATGGAAAACCATCACTATAACTATCCATTCTTCAACTCCATCAAAGACTCCAGAAGGATAAGATATTACCTAAGTAAACAAGAAATAAGCAACTTCCAAACTCTAGAAATGACAGAGACATCTCGCTGCCTGGACAGTCACCCAAAGTTCCTCTGTACCGTTGGGGCATCC